>PVLD010010605.1:0-69899 GCA_004027595.1 Dinomys branickii
TTTTTTTTTTTTTTTTTGTGGTACTGGGGATTGAACTCAGGACCTTGTGCTTACCAGGCACGCACTTATTCCACTGAGCTATATCCCCAGCCCAAGTGTTCATCTTTTGAAAAGTTTGTTTTCTGCAATACCTAGTGTCATGATTCAAGAAATGAGATTTAATAAAGATACTAGTATTCACAGTGGCTGCCTGGCAAGCGTGAGGTCATGAGTTCAACTCTTGGTACCGAAAAAAAAAAAAAAGATGCTAGTATTAGCCAGACTTTATTTCCTTCCTAACTTGCAGTCTTAAATGTTGAAATTATCTCTTAACTATGAATATTCAAACTTCTGGGTATTTACTTCTTTTTAAGGATGTCAGAAACCATTGCACAAATGGCAAAATGTTTTTTTTTTTTTTTTTTTTTTTTGGCGGTACTGGGGATCAAACTCAGGACCCTGCACTTGCTAGGCAGGCGCTTATTCCACTGAGCTATATCCCCAGCCCCTCAAATGGCAAAATGTTGTAAAGGACCCAGTGATCTTCAAATCAGTATTAAGGGAACTAATTTGTAAAATTTCTGGTTCCCAACATACTGTGTTTGGTAACCTGTAGTATACTATTAGGGATCCCATCAAGATTCAGGGCAAGCTTAAGACAAGTTAAAGGCCTCATTCTTTAGAATACAAGCTGCTAATCTTAGCTTCCTTTTTAACACCCTTCGGATTGAGACTTTCTAGGGAAGAGATGTTACTAAAACACGTTTAATTCATTCAGAAGAGTGGCCGGAACAAATAGTTATCTGTCCCAGTAGGAGGTCAGATAGCTGGACTATCTTTTTAATCCTTTTGCTTAGCTATAGTACTTAAAAGTTCTGTAATTTGGACACATACTTTGATTATATCATTTCTATTGCAAAAAAAACCCCAGAAGATTCAGAAAGAGAAGTAACTCTAACCAGTTAAAGAATGATCACATTTTTTCTTTATGTTATGTATAAAAATCAAGAATAGATGGTTGAAATAATTTACAAATGGATACGAGTACAGTTTCTTTTTGTCTGATTTTAACTGATTTGATAAATAATTTAAAATCATTGCCAGATTTGAAGATTTATGACCTAGTACAGTTTGAATTCCCTGGACTACTTCAGTAAAATGATTGCTTTCTAATGCCAAACTAGGTAAACTAGTCTTCTGAATCTTTAGTATTACATTGGGAGAATTAAAAAATTCGGTTTTATGGAATATATACATAGCATTCTTTTAATGTAGTTGCATTATCTGTGAGCTATTTTGGATGAACTGTTCGTAGAACAGGATTAATTTTATTGAAACCTGTTTTTATTGTTGCTTAAGTAAGTGTTCAGCTCTACAGATGTTCTTAGTCCAACTTAACATGTCATATAATTTTATATTAAGGCAATCTGCAGAGGCAAAATATATATTGATTCACCTGAACATCACACTTGGTCATTTCTGTTCCTTACTCTAGGTTATTTTTACTTTGAAGCAATTTTAATTGATTACTTCTTTAAAAGGACAGAAGTAAAATTCTAAGTTTTTGTTAACTATTGTATGGTTCTTTATGATCATACAGGCATGCTAATAACCAGACTATATATTACTTTTGTAACCTCTTTACATTTTTTTTCCTGGAGCTAGTTGCAATCCCATTTTGTATTAGTAATGTTGTACTAATATATTATTTGTAAGCAGATGTACATATACCTTGGTAATGCATACTCCAAAATGTTTGGTCACCATTGAATTAACTCATCTTCCTAAAACTTGGAATATTGACTATTCTGGCATTATTCATTGCAATAGCTTTTTAAAATCACTTTGTTCTCCTCTCATAGCAACCAGCATTACTAAAATCTTCAAGCTCTAGCACTTGATGATTTTATTTTGGTCTTCAGATCACATCAAACTTCTACTTAAGCTCTTTTCTAATGACCTTTTTTTTTTTTTTTTTTGCGGTACTGGGGATTGAACTCAGGACCTTGTGCTTGCTAGGCAAGCGCTTATTCCACTGAGCTATATCCCCAGCCCTACTTAAGCTCTTTTCTGTTCACATACCACTGACACACTTCTTCACTTTTTATAGTTATTCTCTATTCTCTGCTTCAGCTATTTCCATAACTTTTTTTTTTTTTTTCGTCTTTTTGAGACAGGGTATTGCTATGCCATTCAGGCTGGCCTGGAGCTCGCTTTGTAGCCCAGGCTGGCCTCAAACTCACAATGATCCTCCTGCCTGAGCCTCCCAAGTGCTGGGATTACAGGTGTGCACCACCACACCCAGCTCCATAATCTGGTGAATCCACCCATGCCATGTTCTCATTTTTTTTTAATGCAGGTGAAACATCACTTAGAATTTAGTAAGATATCTGTCTATCTATCTGTATTTTTCATGATCTGGTGGGCATATACATTATAACTAATGTGACTAAAATTTTGCTCAGCAAATCAAATGGAGTGAATAACACTGAAGCAAATATTTCAGATATTTTTCAAACATAAGAGTGGTAGAGGACTTTGTCAAACATAATGATCAAGAAATAATCTATAGCTATTGCATAATAAAATCCCTCTAAAATTCCTTGCTTTTAGAGTTGCTAAGTGTGTAAAAAAGATACACAATGTGAAAATATTTTCTACTCTAATATGAATTTTTTTCATTATTTGTAGATTTGCTTCTGAAGAAGTTACCTGTATTATTTATATTACCTTCCCTATAGTGGGAAAGAGGAATTATTACAAATCTTTTCTGTAATTATAGCTGTAAAACTAACCATAGAGCCAAGAGGAAAGAATAAAACAAGCCTTTATCATATCATAGGGTTTTGTCTCTTGGAAAATCAGAAGTGAGGTCTCTCTCCTCTGCCTTCATCTGTGTCTCTCTGTCTCTCTATCTCTTTGTGTCTCTGTCAGTCTCTCTCTGTCATGTAGGTTAAAGAAAAAGAGGGAGACCCAGCAGCTGATGGAATGAAGCTGCTTGGCAGGAACATTTTGTTTAATTTGCATATAATTTTTTATATCTTTGTTTCTTTAGAAGTAACTTAAATATCAGTATTACATATTTTATTTACTATTGAGTGGTTGCCATTTTATAAGGAATTTAGAGAGTCAAATCTGCCAAGGTAGTTTAAAAGCCGTATAATTTTCTAAAGTAAACTTTTTATTGAAGTGCTCAAACTTCTATGTTCAGAAAAATGCTCACAAGGGAATCCCTCATCAGTGTAATCTCCAAAGACAATACATAGAATATTTACCAGTAGAACACCTGAAAGCCCTTTTCCCCAAGGACAATCCTTATCTTGGCTTCTCATGCCATAGATTACTTTTACCTAAAAAAAAAAACCCAGAGTCCCATCCCAGCCCTTAAAAATTCTTTTCTGACTTTGACAGATTTATACAATATATATGTTTTAGTTGCTTGGCTTCCTTGCTCAAGATTACCCCCTCATTAAATCTATTATGTCATATACAGCTAATGTTCACACATACTCATGGCTGTCTATGAATTCCATTGTATGTGTATATCCTAATTTATCCACCCTACTATTGATGCATATTTGGATTATTTGTAATTTGTGGCTATTATGAATAATGCTCTGTGAACATTATTGTACATACCTGTTGATGAGCATATTTTGCACTTTTGTTGGGTGCATACTTAGGAATGATATTGCTGAATCATAGGGTATATGCTTAGTTTGAGAAGATACTGCCAAATAGTTTTCAGATGGCTTCACCAGTTGTTATGGCTTACATGGCTTATATCTAGATGTCCCCTCAAAGCCTCATGTGGTCATAGGTGGGACTTTTCAGAGGTGGCTGGATGTAGGGTGTGTGATGCTGAGATTGAGTGCCCCATCCTGGGTATATGTGCTACCTGCCCTAAGGGTGGTTAACCTGGATCAAGTATAATGGACAGAAAGAGGGTCCTGTCATAGCTTGCTGCTCTTGCTTGCTTCTGCTGCTGCTTTGCTGTCTCCTGCCTACTTGCTATGGACTGTTTATCCTCTGCCATGCATTCCTGCCCTGGACCCAGGTGACTATGGAACTGGCTCAGTTTGGAAAGGTTTGGAGATGCTGGCTGAAAAAGTGGTCCTAGAATACTTTTTTGAGCTGTCCTTGATGGAAATTCTGGTAAGAGCTCAGAAGACAAGAATGCTAGTAGAAATCCAGCAGTTAAAGACCAGGCTCAGGAAGTTCATTTTGGGAAGAAGGACTGCACTGGCTGTTGGACTCCAGCCCAGGTGTGTTATGCTCTGGGAGAAACTTTGTCTGCATTTTGCTTGTGTAGAGAGACTTTGCCTGAGACTGAGATTAAGAATGGCAGGCTAATTAATTTGCAGAAGAAATTCCATGGCAGTCTAGTATTGAGACAGTGGCATGGCTACTGTTGGGGGCATTTAGCGAGAATCAAGAGCAAAGAACCCGGAAAAAATGACTTAAAACATTTTGAGTTTGGCCAAAAAAGGATGCTCCAGTAAAGCTGCAGACTGCAAAAGTGAAGCAGAGGAGAATTTGGTTGCAGAGGAAGAACAGTACCATAGAAAAGATGGCCTGAAGACATCCCAAGGGCCAGCAGGACCTTGCGCTTTTCAGCATCAAGGTTACAAAGGTGATAGAATTCGGTGTGAGAAGAGAGCCCTAAAGTACGTTCCAGAATGGGGATTGTTAGCGCGTTCCTAAAGATTGGATTCACAGTGCTCAGCAGTCCGGGCAAGGAAAGCTGCAAGGAGGGAGCCAAGCTGGCGAAAAGAGAGCAGCCATGGGGCTACAACCACCAGAAGTGCCATAGGGTGTGGCCACCCAAGTCCTTTGGAGTTCACACCTTGCCACAGACTGCCTCAGATGCTGCACATGGAACTACGAGACTTAATGTTTGCCCTGCTGGATTTTGGACTTGCTTTGCTCTTGTTCCTTTCTATCCCCCTACTTGTACCTTTTGGAATGGGAATGTTTTTCTCGTGCCATTATATGTTTGTTTTAATTCTCTTTTTATTTGTATAGGGGCTCACAGCTAAGAGTTTTCCTTAAATCTCAGAGGAGACCCTGGATTTAGACTTTCTAGCAGTGCTGAAACTTTTGGGACTTTGGCAACTCGTAGAGACAAATGAAATGTCTTACACATAAAGAGGTGGCAAGGGATGGGCATGAGCTTTTCGGGGTCAGAGGGAATGTTACTGCTTGTGTCCAGATGTCTCCCCAAAGCCTCATGCAATCTTAGACACTGGTTTAGATTCCCTCCAGCAATGCGTTAGTGTTGCAGTTGCTCCACATCCTTGTCAATAGTTGGTATTTATTCTTATTTGTAAAAATATTTATAAAACCTTTATAAAGATTTTTAAATTATCTTTTTAATTTTGCCTATTCTGATAAGTATGTAGTGGTAAGTTATTGTGACTTTAATTTGTTCTTCCTTAACGATTAATGAAATTGAGTACTTTTTCATGTGTATGGGCCCTTTGGCTATAAAATATATGGATTATATAGTATTATATGCTTTAGGTAATATTCTTACATAGAAAAACAAGAAATTTGAATTTACTTCTGTCACTAATTATCTAATATGATTTTGACTTCATATATCATTTCTTAAGTTATTAGTTATTTGTATAATAATTGGAATATGAAGAAACACTAACATACGAGAGAAAAGGTTAGTTTAAACGTAGGATCTATCATTATTCTACTCCAGATCTTCGTTTTAAGGAACAACTATGACAAATTGTAGACTGTTTTACTGGTCCTATCTCCCTTCTATCTACATTTTTTTCTCCTTTCTATGACCTTTTTACTTTCTGATGAAGACTATAAACAAACTGTCTTACCCTCAACTTACGCCTTCATTCCGGTTAATTGAACTTTTGTTGGCCACAGCATTTACAAATTATCAAAGCTATACCACTTATACTCAGCTAATTTCAGCATCCGATAATCAATTTATGCTGACTCAGACTTACAAGTATCTTCTCCCTCCTCCTGCTGGCAGTGTCCCTGCTTTTCTCTTGTATTTTGGATTGTAGTCTCGCTTTGCTCCGCTTGCCCTGGAAATATATTGTCAGTTATCGTATTCATCACCTACATTTAAATTCTTCTTTCAGCTGGATCCTTTTTATTGGTATTTAAATAGATACATTTCTTCAAAAAGAAAAAAAATCTTATCCATTCATCTCATTTCTTTTAGCAGCCAAATTTCTTAAAATTTTCTCTGAATTTTGTCACTTCCCACACATCTCTTACCCTGCCCTGGGTTGGCATCTGTACCCATGTCTCTACCAAAACAGCTCTCTTCAAGGCTGCCGGTGATCTTCATACTCAGCTGAAAATGCTCATTGCTCATTTTACATGATATAACAGTACTGATAATACTACTTATTCTTGGAATAAAATCATACTCTTCTAATATTTCCACATTTCTAGTTTTGTCTTCTCAGTCTTTGCCAATTTAACTTTTCTCTATTAGTAAAGTAATTGACATACTTCAAAGCTCATTGAAGCCTGCATGTGTTGTCATTCTGTACTTTTTTCTTGAGCAATTACATTCATACCTGTGGTTTGACTTTTTTTTAATATACCAGTGGCTTCCAAGTGTGTATGTCTAGCAGACTATTTCTTGAGCTTCAGACCTGTTACCCAGATTTGTAATTGATAGTTGCAGTGGACTGTTTCAAAGACACCTCTTACTTGCCAATTACCATCTTCTTTACCCTTCTGATGCTCTTCCGTGTTACCTGTTTCTGTGATTGATGCCAGTACCCTTGCATATATAAATCTGATGCTTGTGAATAGTCTCCATGTGCAACCTTGCCTTCAATATAATTTATCAGCAGAAGTGCTGATAATATTTTTTATCTCTTTCCTGATTTTTAAGTTTTTTTCTAGCATTATTGAGGTATAACTGACAAAAATTGTATATATTCAAGGTTTGACTTTATGATCTGACAAGTAATATTTCTTAAAGACCATTTAGACTTTCTCACCCAGAGCTTACCCAAGACAAATGCATTACCATCTTGGAGTATTGTAGTTCTGTTTCCCTGTGGTTATCCTTGATTTATCCGGTGTCTCTTACCTGTGCCACACTGTGATTCCTGTGGGAAGGAGGAAATCACTGTGATCAGGAAATGGCCATCATCATTTAGCCACTGTAACAGTTGCTAGTTCCACAAAGCTAGCAGCTAATACCAGAACCCTTGCCAACGCCATCATAAAAAGCCAGTGACCTTGTTGGTCGTCAGGCATGGTCTTTGGACCCAGGATGGCGCACAAAGGAGGAGCACATACACATACTTAGCATGCAGTAGCAAACGCTGCTGCTTCCTTTATGTTTACTTTTGTCTTTCATCATCTCTTTATTTCCAGTTAATTTTTAACCCAAGCTGTTGATTGTATTTTGACAAGGAAATTATGTATATGTTTACTGATAAGCTAATATCCTTGATTTTCTTTTTTTTCTCCTAGTCTGTAGTATTTTTGTTTTGTACCTGTTTTGAGACAGGGTCTCAATATGTAGTCCAGACCAGCAGTAAACTCACTACATAGCCCATGTTGATGTCACACTTGCTATCTTCCTGCCTCAGCCTCCTAAGTGGAATTGCAAGTATGAGCTACTACGCCCAGCTTTTTTTTTTTTTTTTTTTTAGCTTTTTTTTAAACAAACTTGCTGTTGTTGGCTTAGTAAAATTTTTGTTCCTGTTAATTTGGAAATTTTCATGTGGTTTTCTTTTATATGGTGGTTACCTTTTCACCCTTAAAGTAAAACATACTTTTTAAGAGGTAAAAGATGACTTTTGCTTCTACTTCTCCTTGTTTGCCTTCCTTTTCTTCTTTAAAAAAAAAATCTAGGCTGTTACCAGTTTGTTTCCTATGACATATGTTTTTGTTTCTCAAGAACACTTACAAAATATATATATTGCAAATTATCAATCTAACATTTATATTTATATACTGTATTATTTAGTACTTGTTACTATTTCTTTTTTGGGTTCTGATTATGAAAAGTTTAAACTTATGACTCTAGAGAGACTAGTCAGTCAGATTCAACAATTGTCAACAGTTGCCACATTATCTCTTGTTTCCGAAGTAATAAAAAATCAGTATCAGACACCATGGCATTTTATTCTAGAATATTTCATATGCATCTCTGTAAATAAGGACTTTTAAAAAGTAATCATCATGCTGTTATTCTATCCAGTATATGTAATAACAGTAATTCCTTAATTACATGTAGTGTGCAGTTCTTATTCAGATGTTTCCAGGTTTCTCCTGATTTTGTTTGAAACAGAGGCCAGACAAGTTGGCTATTTCTTAAGTCTGTTTAGTAATAGAATTATACCTCCAGCACCCTGCAACTTGATGAAGAGACCTCCTTTTCAAGATAAATCAGTTGCAAAATATAGTCTTAACTAATCTAGTTACCAGATTACAGAAAGACTTTGTGAATAGCTGACCTGATATTCCTGCTGACTCGGCCCCGAGTAATCGGATATCAGAAGCAGCTGCTGCTTGCGGGCTGTCATCTCATTTATACATGTTTTAGAAAATGGTGACCTTTTTAATCTTACAGAGAGGGCAAAGGTGTATCCAACTGAAACAAGAATTAGTGATCCAAATTTATTTAAGTTCAAATTTAAAATAAGAGGACAGATAATATTCTTTTACTGCACTAGAACTTATTACTTGATTTATCTTATTTATTACTTGAAACTTTTTATAAACCTTACTCTCAAAGAAAATAAATACTCTACGTCAGTAATTACAATTGGATATAGGTTAACCTGTCATTGTCACTGTATATAGTTAAGGCTAAGAATGCCATTTAAAGCTGTATGTCAGATGTGGTGGCACATGCCTGTAATCCCAGCACTTTGGAGGCTGAGGCAGGAGGATCGTTTGCATAGCAAGACCCTGTCTCAGAGACAGACAGACAGACAGACAGAAAGAAAGAGAGAGAGAGAGAGAGAAAGAAAGAAAGAAAGAAAGAAAGAAAGAAAAAGCTGTAATAATACATAAATTTAAGTAGATTTCTTCAATACCAATTAGTTTCAACAATAATCCGTAATGGACAATCCCAAAACCTCTCTCTCTTGCTTTTGTAGCATATTGATCACATAGGGCCACCTTGAAATTTATCATGAAGTAAACTGCTGTTATGGTGCATATCTAAAATGGCCCTGAGAAATGTGTGCTGAGGTGAAGCTTTTGAAAGGTGATTGGCTCCTGAGGGGTCTAACTTCATGAATGGATTAATTATGAAGTTGTAATTTCATGGAATTACTGATAGGTAATAGACACAGAGGTAAGGGCCTAGATGCAAAGAGTAGGTCTCTTGGACACGTGGCTTTAGGGGCCGTATATCTCCCTCCCTGGCTCTTCTCTTTCTTCTGTTTCCTGCTTGCCATGAAGCTTACCTCTCTTGCCCTCTCTGCTCCAGCACAGGCCCAGAAACAATGGAGCCAGCCTTCCGTGGGCCGAGCCAGTGAGACCAGGAGCCAGAGAAACCTTTCCTCCTTTGCCATTGTTTTCTCAAGTATTTGTCATGGTGACAAAAGCTAACACAACTACTTTGTTGTATTTATTATTTTTATTTGTCATGAAAAATTATTATGGGAGCAGAATATTGGGGATGAAACCCAGGACCTTGCATATACAAGTATGCATTCTACCACTGAATTATAACTAACCCCCCCCCTTTTTTTGGTTTTTTGAGACAGGGTCTTGCTATGTAGTTCAAGCTGACCTTGAACTCACTATGCAACCCAGGCTGACCTTGAACTTCTGACAGTTCTCCTGCTTCAGCCTCCCAAGTGCTGAGATTACAGACAAGGCTTTAGTCTGGCTACCACCACACCTGGCTTTAGTGTATTCTTTTCTCTCTAGGATGTTTTGTTTTGTTTGTGGGGGGTGTTGAGATAGGGTCTCATTTTATAGTTCAGGTTGGCCCTGAACTGACTAGGTATCCCAGGCAGGCCTTGAACTCCTGGCAGGCATACCTTAACCTCCCCAGTGCTGAGATTACAGGTGTGTGCCACCATACCCAACTTTAAATGTACTTATATTTTCCTTTTTCAGTTTATTTTAAATATAAAATCCTCTAGCCCTGAAAACATGATAAACAGAAGTTCTCTGGCCTATCCTCCTCATCCACTGACCAAAGATAACTTTCTCTAAATATTTGATATTTAGTTCTTCTAGTGGTAAATGCAGTTGTGTTCAGGCACGTGGTTTTGGCTTTCTGTTGTTCCGGGCTGGGAGGGACTGCGGAGGGTGAGTGGGCTGCCTTAACTGATAAGTCGGCAGGTGAAGCCCAGAATAAACCGAGCGTCTCTAAATGTGTAGCTACTGATAGAGTGCTTACCTCCACTTATGAAGTCCCAGGTTCAGTACTTAGCACTAAAAAGCAGGGAGAAAAAGTTCAGACTGAGTTTGTAATCTGTAGTATCAGGTATGAAAATAAGTCAACGATGTGGAATTACTAACTTTGAGGGAGCTGATCTCGGTTAGTAACAGTACACAAATTCTCAAATGTCAGTGGCTCCTCAGTTGTGCACTAAACACATAGTTTGAAAGGCTGTAGTATTCTTTGCGTACTAAATGTCATAACCAAACAGATGATACTCTTTTGTGTTTAATATTCCTGACGATTTTCTTTCAAGGCAATAGGGAGTTTTATTAAGAATTTACTGTAGTCAACCCTAGATAAGGAAGGTCTTACAATTTTCGTTTTGATTAACTAGCCACATATTTTTCTATCACTATTCATACCTAAAAGTGGGATGTCATATTTGTGGGTATACTGTATAAATAGAATGAGGTTTAGAATATTGGCAATCCATTGCTATAAATCAAGGGTCAATAAAGTGTAATCCGTAGACCAAAACCAACTATGGCTTGGTTTTGTAAGTGTTTTATTGGAACATAAGCGCACATTTGTTTTTATGTTGTCTGTAGCTGCTTTTTCACTATGATGATAAAGTTTAATACTTGTGTCTTAGTCACTTACTCATCACTGGGGCAAAATATCCAACATCCACAACTTAACAGAAGAGAGATTTATTTTGGCTCACTGTTATAGCCCATAGTCAGCTGCCTCCAAGGCAGAGGGGCCGAAAACCTGCTCATGCCATGGTGGCCAAGAAAGGAAAAAGGAGAGGAATCCAGGAAAAGATGTACAGTACAGCATACCACTTCCAGGTCACAGTCCCAGCAGCCCTCTAATTCTGACTGGCCCTACCTCCTGACAGTACATTCAGCTATGAATTCCTCAGTGGGTGAACCCACCGTACTCACACCCCCAGGCTCCCCCATGCTGCGCTCACCCACCAAAAGCCCCATCTCTCCACACATGAGACTTTCAGGGGGTGTTCTTGATCTAAGCCATAATAACTTGCAATCAAGACCACTTGGCTCATAGAGCCTAGAAATTTACTGTCTTGCCCAGTACAGAAAATTTGTCAGTCCCCAATATAAAGTAAAATAAAAAATCTCCCTGAGTCACCTAAAGCAGAGTTTTTAGTTCTTTATGAGGACAGGGACCATGTTTATCATGTTTACTATTATATCCCCAGTGCTCGCATACCATAAGTACTCAATAAATATTGCCAAATCAATTAAAGAAATAAAAGTCCAAGTTTTATAGCCCTTATGGTCTAAAACATGAATCCAAATAAGTGCGGATTAGATCTGACAGATGTTAAAATGAAGAAACGATGACTCTCTCACCTATACATAAGAATAGTAACAGTAACAATAGTAACAGCGTTTACTCACTTGCAGTAACTGTGTGCCGGAATCATACTAAGTGCATCAGGTGTATCTCTCATGAAAATACCACAGAAGTCTTTCAGATGCTGGAGGATTGTCATCTCCATTCTACAGATGATGGATGAGACTTGGAGAGAGGGTAAATGATTTGCCCGTGTTGAGCCATATCCCAAGCATCTCTTGATTACATCGTTTTCTCTTATGCTTGATTTAATCTCGTTATTTTTGTTCATCATGGTCCGAGTAGCAACAGGCCAAAAGATACACACACACACACCCTATATAAGAAAGATGCTAGTAGGCTGTACCGTCTTGGGTTATATTAAAGTACACTTTATGATATAACACACAACAGTATCTTCTAGTGGTGCATTTCTAAAAACGCATCCCTGTCATTAGGCTGTCACTGGAACGCTTCATTCCTGCTCCACTTTGCTTTCTCCAGCTAGAGGTATATCAATTTTGTTGACATTTGTCAGAGAACCAACCTTTGGTTTTATTGATTCTATTATTATATTCTTTAATTTATCACTGTTTCAATCTTTATATTTTCTTTCTCCTGCATGTTTTAGATTTAGTTTGCTATTTTTCCAGTTCCAAAAAGTAGAAAGGTAAGCTTTTCTTTTTTTTTAAAATGTGTTTATAATTATAAACTTTATGAACACTACTTTTGCAGCATATCCTGAGTTTTGGGGTGTTACAATTTTATTTTCATTCATATCAAAGTATTTTCTTACTTTTCTAGTTAACACTTTTAAAAATAAGTTCATAATTTGGTTTCGTTCTTATTTAATCCTTAATCATTTTGTTAGAAAAAATAGTTCTAATTTCTTACATTAATGTATTAAAATCTTCCAGAAGGTATCAGTCCAAATGGAATGTTGAATAGATGATAAAATCCTGATGTTTTATCACCTTTCTTATGTCAGTTTTTTTCTTCTACAGTACAGTGTTCTGCCTGTTCTTAAGATCTTCTAACAAATACACAATTATACAAAGACAATACAATACCAGTTTTCATATCACAATATTTTTAAAATTTTCTTTTTTATTCTTTGACTTCTTAGATATAGGTGTGCTCATTTCTACATCTTTATGGGTTTTCCAGTTTTCCTTCTGTCATTGATCTCTAATTTTACTTCATTATGATCAGAGAAGGTACTTATTATAATTTCAGGCTTTTAAAATATGTTGAGACTTAATTTGTAACAATATAGTCTGTCCTGAAGAATGTTGCATGTGCACTTGAAATGTATATTCTCTTGTTGGGTAAAATGTTATATAGATATCTTTTAGGTATTTCTAATTTGTTTATACTATTGTTTAAGTTTTATATTTCCTTGCTAACCTTTCTGATTGTTTCAGTTACTGAAAGTCAGTGTAGGAGTTTGTATTACTGTAGAATTGTCTATTTCTCCTTTTGATTCTTTTAAAACTTTACTTCATATATTTTAGGATTATGTTACATGCATGTGTCTATATTTGTTTATATATTTATAATTGTTATATATTCTTGGTGGATTGACTTTTTAATCATTAAATAAAAATCTTTGTCTCTTTATAATAATTTTTGTCTTAAACTGCATTTTGTCTAACATGAGAATTTTTCTGTCCATTTACTTTCAACTCTATATTCATGTCTTTGGTTTTATTTTATTTTATTTTATTTTTGGTACTGGGAATCGAACTCAGGACCTTGTGCTCACCAGGCAGGTGCCATGCCGTTGAGTTGTATCCCCAGCTTTGTGTCTTCGGTTCTAAAGAAGCATCTCTTGTTGGTACTATATACTGTAGTTGATTGCATTTTACTCCATCCTGCCAATCTCTTAATTGGAGTTTAATCTGTTTACTTGTAAAATACTGATAAGAAAAGACTTGCTGTTTTGCTTTGTTTTCTATGTCTTATATCTTATTTCTCAATTTCTCCAATATTGCCTTCACTAACCATTTGATTTCCCCATCATTTCTTTTACTATAGATCTTTATTTTATTAGTGTTTTCCCTGGGCACTATGGTTAGCATCTTAATTTATAGCAGTCTAGTTCAGATGAATACCAGTTTACTTTCAATCAATCATATAAAACATTTTTTTTCTATAGCGAGAACACTGTCCGCTCTTTATATTGTTACTGTCAAAGATTACATCTTTATACATCTGTGCCATAGTCATAGATTTATATTATTGTTTTAAGACATAGAATTATTACTGTATGTAGTAAACTTTAAAGTCATGTAGAAAAATTGGAGTCACTAGCCAAAATACATTAGTATTGACTTTACACTTACATATTTATCTTAGTCTGTTTGAATACTATAATAAAATACCTTAAAATGGGTAATTTATGAACAACAAAAATTTATTTCCCATAGTTCTAGAGACAAGGCAGTCCAGGATTATGACACCATAGTTTCAGTGTGTGGTGAAGGGCCGTTCCTTACAGATGGTGCATACTTTGTGTCCTCAAGTAGTAAGGGGGGAAGGGGCAGCTCCCTGAGGCCTTCTCATGAGGACATAATACCATCCATGAGGGTGGAGCCCCAATGACCTACTAACCTCCCAGTGGCCGGACCTCTTAGCACATCGCATTGGGATGGAATCTCATCACGTGAATTTTGGAGGGACACAAACATTTCTTTGTGCTGCTTTGATTAACTGTCTAGTATTTTTTTCTTCCCAGCCTGAATGATGCCTTGTAGCATTTCTAGTAGTGCATATCTACTAGCAATGAATGTTCATGTTTTTTGTTTAACTGGGATATATCTAATTTTTTTTTCATTTTGAGGGATAGTTTTGTTGAATATAGAATTCTTGGTTGACAGATGTTTTTTTTTCTTAGCACTTTGTGTATGTCATTCTACTACCTTTTGGGCTCAAGACTTTCTAATGAGAAGTCTACTAGTCTGAAGATCTCTGGTATAAAACAAATTGTTTATTTTTTACTGCTTTCAGGATTTTCCTTTGGCTTTTTACGGTTTGATGATAATTTTTCTAAAAGGTTCTCTCTGATTTTATCTTACATAGAGTTTATTGAGGTTCTTAGCTATATAGATTTCTGCCTTTCAAAATGTTTGGAAGTTTTGAGCCACTTTTTCTTCAAACATTTTTTCTACCCATGTGTATGTTGGTGTTCTTGGCTCTGTTCTTTCTTCATTCTTCTTTCTTTCTGTTCCTCAGACCAGGTAGTCTCAACTGGCACATCTTTATGTCCATTGATTCTTTCTTCTGCCTATTAGATCTGCTGTTGGACCTGACATAATAAAATTTTTGTTTTAGCTATACTCTTCAAGTCTAGCAGTTCTGCTAGCTCCCTTTTAAAAATTTGTCTTTTTGTTGATAATCTCAATTGGGAGAAACATCATTCTTATACTTTAGTTTTTTGCATTTGTTTTTTAGCATATTTAAAATATGTCTAGTAGTTCTAATATATGTCTTTGTCTAGTAGTTCTAGTATCTGAACTTTGTCACAGATGATTACTGTTAATTTTCATTAATTTGGACCCAACTTTCTGGTTTCTTTGCCTGCCTCTCTGTATGTGTGTGTGTGCAGGGGGGATGGGGTCATAGACATTTTAAGTACATAATGTGGCACTTGGATTCTCCCACCTCCTCAGAGTTTGTTTTTACTGCTTGTTGTGGGTTTTGCTGTTTATCTAGTGACTTTCCTGATCTGATTTCTAAGTGTGTAGTCTTTGCTTGTTGCTCTGTGTGGCCACTGGAGTATCTGCTTAGCTTGGTGATCAGGAACCAGGGTTGTGTACATGGGACTATATATTTTTTGGTTTTGTTTATATTTTTTCCATTCTTCGCCAGTGGGCTCTGCATGCATGTTGAAGCATGCCTTCAGTATTCTGCCGAACAGTTTACAGTGCTTCCTTAGCTCTCACTTGCTGCATGTGCAGAGTGTGAAGATCATCCAGAGGTGAGAACATAGGGCCTCCTTAGGTCCATGTGAGCATGTGCTCTGCCCGTCTGGGCATGCACAGTATCTTCTGGCCTCCAAGAGGTACAGAGGAGCCTTTCAATGCCTTTATTCCCCAAATATCTTACTCCCTCTGTGGCTTTTGTCTAGATGTCCCCTCAAAGCCTCATGCAGTCATAGGGGTGCTTCTGAGGTGGCTGGATCTAGGATGTGTGGTGCTGGGGTTGATTCTTGGTGCAGTGCTAGGCCCAAGGGCAGGGGGATTGGAGGTGTGAGTGCTGCCTGCCCTGAGCAGCCTGGGTAAGGGGCAGGATGAGCGGGAGTCATCCCTTGCTTGCTTCCTTTTGCTGTCTTCTACCTGCAGTGAACTGTTTCTCTTCTTCAATGCCCCGCCACCGTGCCTTGGAGCCAGCCAACTGTGAACTGAAACTTCTATAAACTGTGAGCTAAATAAACCTCTCCTCCTTTAACTTTGGGTGTCAGGTATTTTGTCTCAGCAATAAGAAAAGCAACTGAGACACTCTCCAGTCCTTTATCCCTTGCCCAACTTAGCACCATTAAATAAATTTGCCTGTGATTTTAACAAATGTACCCTCTATCCCAGAGAGCTCTGAGTTTGGCAGAATGAAGACAAGCATTTTATGTAATCTTATCAGCTTGCCAACAGACAAAGCAAAACAAGCAGCCACAGTTTTTGAGGTCAGGGTCAGTCCTGCCTTCTCTGGCACCAGAAAGTCACACCAAAAACTTAGGTTGTTGTCTTCAAGACCCTATTGCGAATCAGCTCAGTGATGACTCTAAAATGCTTGCCTGATTACTGTAAACTCTTATTGGTGTTCAGAGTTCAAGTAAAGTTGATTCTGACAGGTTTTGCCAGGTTATTCACCATTTCTGTGGAGGGTCGGGTCCTTAGAGTTTTCTACCCTGCCATTTTCTCTCTTTCATCATATTGCTTGAATCTTGATAAGCATATATTACTTTCAATTTTTAAAAGAGTGACAATATGTCTCTTTTTTACAGAGGTTATTCAAGTGTTAAGGTAATTCATATTTAGCTTGCCAAAGAACTGTATCACATTAGAAGGAGAAGAATCCTGGCAAATTAATCCAGTAGATCTCCTGATACTAGCAGTCTTGAAGATGGCCTGCTCACCCACAGTGGCATCAAAACACTTTTTCGCAAGCCAAAGAGATGAAAGGTGTATTATACTGAACATGGGAAATAAACATTCTGGGATTCAAGACTATAATAGAAATGTGATGTAAAATGCATTAGAGAAGCTTTACAATTTCAATTGGGAGCAGGGTATATCACCAGGCACATGTAGTCCCAGCTACTCAGAGAGCTGGAGCAGGATGATCGCTTGAGCCCAGGACAACTAGGTGAGTCAAATGCACAAAACCAAAATGAAAGAAAAGAAACTTTAGTTGAGTGTGTTCACACTATAGTTACATTTCCATATAGTTAATGAACATTTCCATATAGTTAATCAGCTCAGTCAGAATGTAGTAGTTACTCCCACATCATTCCCGTTTGTCAAGTTACACAGTTGAAATGTAAAGCTAAACAGCCAACGTGGACCTGATTCTGAGGCAACAACTTCTTTTCAATTCTGTTTAACCTGTGTGCAAGTCAGTATGAATTTGAACAAGTTACTTTTCTCTGCTTCACTTCCCGTATCAGTAAAATGGGTCTGATAATAACTGTACTTATGTCATACATTTGTTATATGGATAACATCAGTTAAGATTTTCACTAAGTACCAAAAATTAATGCGTATGTTGGAGCTACAACTTGTCAAGAGCACGTCTTTTTATTTTATATCATTTTTGTCTTTTTGAGGCAGGGTTTCACTATGCAGTTCAGGCTGGCCTTGAACTCACATTATAGCCCACATTGGTCTTGAACTCACAGCAATCATCCTGCCTCAGCCTCCTGAGTGCTGGGATTACAGATGTGTGCCACCACACCCAGCCTACTTAGAGCTTTTTAGAAAAATACTCAAATCTCTCAATCGTCCACCAACAATAGTGTTTACTGGTGAAATTGCAGAGTAGATTCTCAAGAGGAAAACAGGCAGTGTTGTGATAGCATAAGTTGGGAAGGGATAGGTGTGTGTATGTAAAGTACACCAGAGGGTAGCGAACTGCATGCTAAAATGTAATGGTCTGGGAGACCAGGATGATGGGCAAACATAGTAGGAGATAAGATGAAACAGATGGGAAAACATCAGTTGATTGCGGCACTTGGAAGCTCCTGAAGGGTTTGCAGCAGGAGAGCCACTTGGCCATGTGTATTTGGGCTACATACCACAGCAAAAAAGTTAAGGATTGTAGTCAGATTGGCAAGACTGGAAGCAAGGAGACGTCTTGGTGACTATTAATGATTTTCAGTCTTACTCTTAAGTCATAGATGTTGCATGGTGAGCATATGTTAATTTTGTAATAAAAAATACATAAACTTATTTTGTAAGAAATCTATTTTTGGAATAATTTTCTCTGTGATATATTACCAATTTTTATGAAATCTAAAATTAAAAACCCAACTAGAGAATGACTCTTCATTTGACACATGACTTCATTGCTCAGCAAAAAGAGTCATCACACATTTTTAATAAATAATAATCTCTACTACATATTACCTGTGATCTAGTGTAGGAAACACATCAGCTTTATTAAGCAAATTAGAATATAGAAAAAACACAACTATATTACCTAGCCAAACATATTCTGCTAATTTTATAGTCCTCAGCCCTACATAAGTCACAAAAATATTCCCACCTTGGGTAGCATACTAGCCTGAAGCAAGAAACCCTAGGAAACTAGTAATGAAAATTATGATTTACCAAGGAAACCTTGACAGACTAATTATATTCTCATTTTATCTTTAACTCTATTTAACAATTGTTTAATCCTAGATAGGTTGAATTTTGTGTTGGTTTGGTTTTTTAGTCATTTTGGTAGTTTACTATCAGGGTATAGTAGTTTAGGAATTAATTGGACAGCTATCAAACAAAGGACAAAACTAATAAACAGTTTTAGTATTATTTTGCCTCTGGGATATGTTATTGAGATATTTTTTAAATTTGGGATAAAAGTTTTAAATCTCAACATGACAGCATATTCCTTGCTATGGTGCTTTTTATACTGGTTATGTAGAATGGAGTTCTTTGCTATTACTTGTACCCATAGGTTATGAAAATTTTCGTTTTTAACATCACTTAATCTGAAATACTGAACCACAATGGCCTCTTAAGTACTGTATATTTAAATGATTATATTAATAATACATGAGTAATGGGCAAATTTATTTCTGTAAACCAGAGTGGAAAACATTACAAACACCCTCTAAAGCATGAAAAAACAAAACAAAACTATTTTCTAATTATAATTATTTTTTAATAAATGCATATTTAACTGCCTTCAAATAGGCATACTTTTTCAAATGTGAAATTGAGATTCTGTAGGCTATTGCTGGATGGTAAATTCAATATATATAACAATAAAGAAACTACATATGGTAAGCTTGGGATTTAGAAATTGGCTTTAAGAGTCTCAAATATAAAGACCTTTGAAGGCACACAGATGTATTAATTTTTAATTTGTTTCTTTTTGATCTCTTAATTACTGCAAAAGATTTATTGGTTAATTTTAGGAAGGCAAGTGTTTGGAAAGTTTTGCCAAATGCTGTCTTCTTTAAATGACTGTATGGTAATGAAAAGTTAAGAGGAGAGCCAGATTAGATTGAATAATTGTTCAGTCATGTGGGTCAAACTAGCTGCATAGCCTGGTTGTTAGACTGATTGCTCAAATTACATTGCCTGGGGTCCTGCACTTGGTTGGCTGTCTTCTCAGATCTTAACAAGGTTCTGGGAATTTCTTTTTCTGACAAAGTTTGCTTTGTATTTTCCCCCTCCCCCTACCACCTCCAGGATGCTTCATCTGCAGACATCAGAAAAGCATATCGTAAGCTTTCGCTGACTTTACACCCAGACAAGAATAAAGATGAAAACGCAGAAACTCAGTTTAGACACGTAAGTGCAGTGTGCTGTTATATACATTCTGTGACAATTATATTGATAAACATGTTTAGGGTAGAAATATTAACTAACATGTGAATAATTCCATTTGAAAATGAAGTCATAGTCTGCAAATGTACATATTTTAATTCAATTTTTAAAATGAAATTCATTTTCACTAGTGTTTTATATAACTAGAGTCTTGAAATTCTTGGAGGGGCATAATTGTCATAATTTTCTTGTCTGAATTATACTTTGTGCTTTAAAAAAGCATATTTTAAGATAAATTATTACTTTTGCGTCTTTCACAAAGCCTTGTTTTGTTATCAAGCATTTTTTAACCTCTTATCATGCTACCAAAAACAAAAATACTACTTATAACTAAGATTTTCTTGGTTTATTGTATATATGGGCACAGTTTTCTGCATGTGCATTATAGAGCCTTCACCCTCCTACGTGATTTCCTATAGTTGAGAGTATTTTTATTTTAAAGTAATGCTTCTATTTTAGTTGGTGGCCATTTATGAAGTTTTAAAGGATGATGAACGAAGGCAGAGGTGAGTGTTCGTTTGTACTTTTGAATTGATGTTATAGTTTCGTGCCACAGCTTTTAAACGAATTAAGTCTCATTAAACACTTTATTTCTTGTAAGTTAGTATTTTTATTCCTTCCAAGAAATGTGATGTTTTACAAATATATCTTTGGAGCCGAGTTAATTTCTATTGAAAATATTCACTAAGTTGATTCACAACTTAGACTTTAGGATCATGAATCATGTTAGTACGTTCTGCTTCATTAGATAAGATTTTAACATGGCTGTTTATGCCCTGGGAAATACAAATACCACTTGACTTCAAACAAATGTCCATTCTTTTCACCATGTCACTAACAGCTCCTATGTGGGCCTGGTGGTCTTTTTCCCCTCCCATTCCTTAAAATTACCCTGTTAGCAATAGGCAAGTTAGTATATTTTCTTGATTGTTTCCTCATTCTCAAAAGAATTAACCGAATTTGTGAGAAAGTGGATAAACCTGTAGAAGGGAGGAAGCAAAATAGTCACCTCTTTCTGATTTCTTTTGCCTCCTTCCCCTTCTTTACTTGCTGCAGTGATTCTGTATTTGGGGTTAAACCTCGGGGTGAAGGCAGTCTCACTCTCAGGCCTTTCAAAAGGGTGGTCCTCTATGTTTAGTGAGTAGTTCACAGTGCCAGTGCCTGAAGAGGAGATTGCAGAGGGGCCACTTGCTCTTCTTGCAGAATGTGTGGAATGTAGATACAATTATAGGGGCTTCAAAGTTCTTTAAGTCAGACCCACAGTAAGAAATACTTTTTCACTTAAACTGGAGAGAAGTTTCACGAAACATTTATTGCACATGAAACAGCCCCTCCCCCAGTTGGTTATGGTCCCCAAGAAACTAGTGCCCACAATCTAAAATTTGAAAATATTGCTCTAAAATAAAAGAATACTTATAAAACAAACCAAAAACCCCAGATATTTGAGATTTAAGCTTACATCAGCCTGTATCTACAGGGCAATTTCAGGACAGAATGTTGTACATGGCATTCTGAATCCTTCAAATGTATCGTCTGGGATTAGTCTGTATCTTAAAAGGTTAGCTACAACTCTTGATTCTCATGTAACTGTTTAATTTGAATATACCTCAGTTTGTCAAATTGCAAAGCAAGGGTTCAAGATACTCTCTTGGATTGTTCTTTGCTTTATAACAAGGGCTGGCATTTGTCCAGGTACCGTAGCAGACATTCCTCTGGTTTGACATAATCTACAATGTTGAAAGAGTCCTAGAAGTGTGTTGAAAGGAGTTTTGGTCGTTCTGTGCATATTTTTTAGTTGCTTTCTTTCATTGAGCCTCTTAGTTTTGTTTCACACATCTGGAATATGTCTGTAAAGATAGCCTTATTTAGTCTTCCATCATCTTTGCCTTCATATTTTGTCCTTTTATTTGTTGATATCTTAAAAGTCAGTAAACTTTGTGACAATTTATTTCACTTACTGAAATTATTTTGATCTTTTTGAGCAAATCACTGCCTATGTATAAATTATTTTTTCATTAACAGACTCATCTAATATTATCTCTGTAGGATTCGTTCCCTTTGCATTTATTTTAGAGAGTGGGTAGAAAAAATGGATCTGACAGTTACACAAACAGCTGTAGTATTTATACCCCTTGAGGCACAAGTAACTCTTTGGTAACTGGTTTTCCTTGAGGCAAAAGTCTTAACTAATCAAGCTGAGAATCACTCCTCTAAAGCTGTGCCTGAGGCCAGGTGACCTGTGAGTGTTTAAACATATAGGAGAAAGGCATCTCTGCAGACAGTTACCTGGGGTTCCTAATTCCTTTAGAAAAAGAGCACAGTCAGCTTTATCTTCTAAAAGAATGTTGTCCTACATTGGTATTAAAAATGCTTTCTGATATCATAATTATTTATCATAAATATTCATTGGATAAGTGCTTTTAAAGTGTAACCTTCTAGGAATTTACAGTTTGGAAAGTTCGTATAGACATATTTTCTATTTATTTTCCTTACGTATGGTTGTGCTATCACTGAAGTCAGATGTGTTATTCACATTTTGTTACACAGGGGGGTAACAATGAAATAAATAAATTAACAAACTGGATAACCTTTTGGTTTCCTTTTTTCTAGATAACGTTTCTTTTAGAAAAAGTTTTATCTTCTTTTGTAAGAGCCTTATTTAGATATAAATGCATATTATAAAAGTAAAAGTGTACAATTCAGTGATTTTTTAGTAAATGTGCAGAGTTATGCAAAACACTGTCACAAGCCAATCTTTTGATTATCTCCATCACTTCAAAAAATTCCCTCAAGCCCATTTGTAGGCAATCCCAACTCTGATCCCTGTCCTAGGAAAACATTTAGCTACTTTATGTACTTTTAAATTTGTCTTTTCTGCACTTTTCATGTAAGTGGCATTATGCAGTGTGTCTTTTTCATATTCTTTTTGAGGTTCATTCTTATTGTAGGCTGTTGAAGTGGTCTATTCTTTTTTACTGCTAACTAGCGTTTCATTTTGTGGCTATACCATTTGTTTATCCGTTCACCAGTAGATGGAGTAGTGGGTTGTTCACACCTTCTGGTCAGGATGAGCAGGGCTGCTATAAACATTCACATGTAAGTCTTTGTGTGCACATAGGTTTTTGTTTCTCTTAGGGAGATGCCTAGGAGTGCAGTTGTGAATAAACTTTAACACCACCCTTCCCCTTTCTCCAGCGACAGTGGCTGTAGCACAAAACTAACAGGTTTTCCTGGTGAGTGTAAGAAAACATAGCATAGCAGCCTTTCCTAAACTTGCTGAGCTAGCTTGCATAGTTAATACAACAGTGGCCCAGCTATGTTCCAACATAAATTTCTAAACAAAAATACAGAACTGACTTTAAAGTACTGAATACCAGTCATTACATATGTACACTGGATTATGCTTTAGTAATACCAACATATTTACTTTTAGTAAAATCTGTGATAAATTTTGACCAGTATTCTTTTGCTAATCTGATTTTTTGTGTTTTATGTGCTACTGTATTTGTAAAAGTTGGATATATTTTTTAATTTACTAAATAATGTTTTATTCATAAATACAGTTTATTAGCCTTAATCACCAAAAGCTTTTATAAATCCATTACCATATTATTGTAAATTTGGTTACAAATGTGTTCAAACAATAAAATAAGAAATCTTACTTTGGCATGTTCCCTAATTCGGAGATAGGAGATACCTATTATATATGGTGTATAAGGTGCCATGTACCACAGTTTTTGAGATATATGTATACTTTTTTAAAATATGAGATCATTTAATTTAGTCTTATTTCCTATCTATGATCTTTGCACAAGTGGTTTTTACTGGAGAGTTTGAAGTACTACCTAAAGGCATAGTGTCATTTAACAAGCTTTGTACGACAGACAATTCACAATTTTGGCAGCTGTTAGAATGATTTATTAATTTTCATAATACACAAATTTTCCATTTTACTTATTGCTATTTTATATTTTAAATTTACATAAATATGCTAGTAAGTTAAAATTTTTTAAAGTTCATTTTTTTCCAGTATTTTTATTAGGCTATATATATTTGATGAATTGCAGATTTTAATGTGAACTCATTAATAATTATACAACCATTATTTTATGTTTAGTATGTACATTTTAAGAAAATCAAGTGAAATAATCATAAATTAGGTGGTATGTTAAATGTGTGGAATTGATTAGTTAATGTTTTCATTCTTAAGAAAACCCCTTTATAGTTGCAGAGGATTTGTTTCATTGGAGATATTTTCATCATAGAGATTTATTTCTGAGTATCTTATAACACATTTATACATTCATATGTTCTTAATCTGGGTTTAACAGATCATTAAAGACACAGTTTAACACATAGTTAAGAATATAGTACATACTTTTATGGTACTGGGAAAGCACAGTTTATCTATCTCAATTACACAGTATTTTGTTACTGACCTGAGCTTAAGTGATGTTTTAAATTTTTTGTTCACAGACAGTGTTTCTTCTTAAATAATTTATGAATTTAGTGCTTGTATTTTAACAAATGTATTTATCTTTTTGGTGTTTCACCAAGGAAATGATAATTTACCTTTTAACAGCATATATTCTAAAAAGCAAACTATAATAGATGCTATCTTCCCTTAAAATGGCCAGTCGTGTGAGCCATAATGTTCATTGATAGTACAATCAATAGAGCATTGATTCTAAGCTTAATTCTTGAACACTGTTGTTTAGAGTGGCAGTCATAGAGTAGTAAATATCTGGTTGTGTTTAATGTGTTTGGTACGTGAGGTTTTGCAGTCTTGAATGGTTGTGCACTAAATACAATTTATATATAAGGTAGAAAAATAGTAGCTAGTCACAGATAACCATTTACCATTTTCATGGTGATAAATATTTGATGAGCTTCTTAACAAAGCTTAACTATGCTTTCTTCTGATACAGTTTATATCCAAAACAAATTCAATACTTAGTAGTGTTATTAGGTAGTTGTGCCTACTTTGAGATTTTTAAAATTAATACAGTACTTTTTACATGAAGTTATGAGAAAGATTTGCTGAAACTAGTGATTTTTATATTCATCTTTCTTTCCTTTAAATCTGAAATAGGATAACAATTTAAAATAAATTTGAGACTTAACATTAATTAGACTTCATTCAAATGTTGTAGCCTTGGGTTGTATTAATTGAAACCTTTGTACTTATCTATGTCTAATTTTAAATAGCCAGTTTTTTAAATTTTTAAGGACAGAAATGATAGTTTTAAATGAAGTCATAGCATCATACCATGAGGTTACTATTCAAGAATTACTACAAATGTTGAGAAAAGGATACTATTTAGCTTCAAATTTCATCTGACCCTGTTACTACATAACTATATTTTAATTTGTAGACTCTTGTAAAATACAGTTTGCCTTTTAAGAGTTTAGTACTAATTAATGTCCTTTGGTTTTAATATTTGGTTATCCTGATTTAATAGTGTTATTAATAACTTAAGTCAATTTAAAAGTCATTTTAAAATTTGCTAATAAAATATATTTTGCATTAGTAACCAGTGTTTTTCTACTGAAAAAGGGAAGTTGCTGGTAATAAACCTCTGCTCTATTTTTTGTAGCATATCTCCAAGGTATCAATTTAATAACTATCAAAGTAGCGACTGCAGTTGTTGCATTTAAATTGATTTACATGTCAAGACTGGCAGTTTAGCAGCTGCGCTATTATTCCTAGATCGGTCAATTTACTTGAGAAAAACCTACTACTGAGTTCTGCTGACCTGCCGACAATGTAGGCCCTATTTCTATTCCTGTGATTAGGCCTGCAACTAACTCAGAATATTTTTAATTAAAATATTTTGGTCAATGTGTTGCACCAAATTAGGCCTTTCAGTGAAGATTTAATTCTAGAAATAGTGTGATTAGAATATTTAATGAGTTGTATTCAATTAAGATTAACAGGTTGTATGTGTTGAACATACAGTGTTTGTGTGACCATTTTGAGTTTAACAATCATAAATGTTACTCTTTATTTTTAACCTAAAACTTTTTCCCTAAACTGACAGGTACATTTAAATTCAGTTAAAGTGTTTTCTAGTTTGGTAGTCTCAAGAAAATTAATAAAAATGCATTACAGTTAGAGCTTTTACTTATTAAGAAAATTACTACTTAAATATTCATAAATAATTTTTTTGAGAAAAATGGCATAAGCATTAGAAGTTTCCTCAGCCCTTTCTAGTTTTGGAATTTTTTGTTTTCTAAAGGAACATGAACAATACAAAATCAAAAGGCTTTTACTTCATTAAAAAGCTTTGAAAAAATAACATGTATAAATATTTCAACCTGGAATCACCATATTGTGAGAGTAGAAGTAAAAGCATTGACTCAGATTGAATCCTGAATTTGGTCCAGGTACTGTGTAATTGATGGCATCGAATAGCTCTGGTGTTGCTTTTTCTCCTGTTGAGTTCTTCCTTTGGTTGCTAACTCTGTGGTAGAGTTTTCTCCTGCAGAGTGGTATACAGGTAGATCACAGGCAGTTCCTTTAGGTTAAGGGGTCATGGCAGGGTCATTCCCGCAAGTGTAACACAAGAGAGCTGGGACCCACTGTGTCACTGCGCACTTCATTGAGAGGTGGGCCACAAACCACGCACTGTGCTTCGGGTTTACTGCACAGTACCTTGCTGGTAAGCCACACACGTGTTATCCTTTGGGAGAAATTTTTTCTTTCTTCTTTGAAATTACAGTATAAGATTTTTGTTACTGTTTTTTATGTGAAACTCACCATGAAAAACGGTTACATTTGCTACTGTAGGTATGATGATATTCTGATCAGTGGACTTCCAGATTGGCGGCAGCCTGTGTTCTACTATAGGAGGGTGAGAAAGATGAGCAATGCTGAGCTGGCGGTGCTCTTGTTCATTATCCTCACGGTGGGCCACTATGCGGTGGTGTGGTCAATCTACCTGGAGAAACAACTGGTACGTATGGAGACAAATCAAAGGTTTAACCGCCTTCATTTTATAGGGAATGTAAGACATTTATTTCTCAGCTGATGAAAATCTCTATTTTTCTGCATATACTCTTCATTTGACTAGCTTGTTATATTCAATAGTATTTATCTCTAACTCAAAAAACATATTCTTTTTAAATATATGGCATTTGATTTTATTGTAAAACTTCGTGGAGTCCAACTATTCAGCTGCAAATTAGAAGCAGGACCGTGCTTTCCTGTCACCTTCTACACATAATTATTAATAGGACTCACTCTAGAGGCTTTTTGTCACAGATCCTCATACAATATTTGCTTTTAAAAAGACATTTTAACTAAATAAGATTTGAAATAAATATATTCTATACCTTCAGAGAACAGTTTAGTAAAAAATTATGCTTTTCTTGATCTAATATGCTGCTATATAGTTTATTCTGTTTTTACTTGATATTTGTTCATTTGTGTAAAGATAAACAGATTTATCAGTGTTCATGAATTAGCATCTGTTTACTTACTCCTTTTGAAGTGACATTATTAAAGTTGCATGAATGAGAGAAAGTAAGTTGAATGCTTTCTCCTAGAAAACTTTGATTGCTATGGAGATGCACATGACTGACAGTGCTGAACTTCATGTGTGTTTAAGGCCTGGACACCATGGCAACAGTTATTGTGAAGGATTGATGATTTTACTTAATCATGTTGGACCATACATACATTCGCATAAATGTTCCTCTAAAGTGTTTGCCTTTCACAGAAGAGTCTTGATAACATTTGAAGAGCACATGTTTAATGATAACCTGTAGCCATAATTCTTTCCACATTAAGGATGAACTTCTTAGTAGAAAAAAGAGAGAAAAGAAAAAAAGAACGGGAGGCAAGAGTGTGGATGTATCAAAACTTGGCACTTCAGAAAAAAATGAAAGGTAGGAGTAAATAAAAATTTATGATTTGAAATTTGTAAAATATCTTTATCTGTGTATCTATTTTAGATGTGTTCTCTTTACATCAATGGTATATAAAGACTAATGTACCACAGTTTACAAGATAAATGCTAATATTAAGTAAAATTCCTAGAATTTTTCTCTCCCCATAAAATCTCTCTCTCTCTCTCTCTCTCTCTCTCTCTATATATATATATATATACATTTAAATGATACAAAATTTTAGTTACTTGTAGTCAGATTTTGTACTAAACTTTAGAGAAAAAATGATTACTAGAAGAATCTCTTAACTGAGAAGTGACTATATGTACAGAGGCTGTGATACGCTGTACACTCAGAAAGATACCACCATTTCTTCTATTGATTCTTAGAAAGAAATAAAGGGTTTAAATAGTTCACACAGCAGGGCACAAACCGGATCAATGTGGGATAGAGAGCAGAGACTATTCTGCCTGTCTTCTATTCTGGTGACATCAGTGAGTAATGCTTCAGTGAACTGCAAATGACATTGATTTTTATGTATTGGTTTGTTTATGCTACAGTCTTCATATCTGGCTGTCAGCGCTTGAACACTCAGACGGTGGTTCATCTTTAACAGCTGAAGTAATCATGAGGTTTAAGAATTTGTTTTATAGAAGTGATGAAAAGCCCAGGTTAGAAAGAGAAATTTTGCATCTTCATCTTTGTAACGTGACGAGGAGCCTCCTTTCCTAAAGTTTTAGCCTCTAAGCTGTTACTTAGTCCATATACTGCCTTTGTTGTAACTGCTATATTTCATGAAAATTAAGTCAGATTAAATGATAACTCATAAATATTTCACTGAATACTTCATATTTTGTTGGTTGTGAAATAGGTATTGAAAAGAATTCATGAAGTAAAAAAATTTTGTTTTCCAACTTAGAATATTTTGCTGATTTGCTGTTTGGGTTTCCCTACTCTTTTAGATTGCTGATAAAACCACAGTGGCATGATTTGCTTCCGTGCAAGCTGGGAATTTGGTTTTGTCTTACGCTAAAAGCATTGCCTCATCTAATCCAGGTAAAATGTACTTCTTTCGTATAATATAGATGCTTTCATTGTTAATTATTGATGAAATAATTTATTCCCATGTCTGCTTTCTGAATGCTGATACCCAGTGTATACTTCATAATGTTGGTTGAATTTAAAACAAGTACTTTTATAAGTTAAACCTAATTTGGATTCTAAGATTATTTACATACCTATTCCTATAATTATAACCTTATTTTGCTGTTAAAATACCTCAGAATTCGAAGACACTGGAAAAGGAAAAAAAAAGCTATTTTGAGGGTAGACATAAAAGCAGTAAAAGTTTCATTTGCTGTTGTCATTAAAGGCATAACTAGTAAAAAGGAACCAGACTCAAGTAGCTTGTCACCTGTTGTTTTAATAGCATTTAAGTGCATAATGTTAAAAAGAAAAACATCTTGTATATGAGCTTCTATATAATTATGCGAAAATATATAGTGCTTTCAATTTATGTACAACTTTAAGAGGAGTGAAGACATTTTGTCTTCCACAGGTAATCAGAGTTTCTGTTTCAAGTTAATCTTGATCAAGCAATAAAATATGGGTACATATATGTATAGGGCAGTTTTCCCTTCTTTTATGCTCACCATACCAAGTATAGTTTACAAAATTATTGCTTTGTTAACTTCATCATTTATCTAGTTAGAAAATGCCCAACATATAAACATAATATTTGAGAGTTAAAATACTTTTGATGTACAGATTTTGAGGTTCTTTGTGATTGTAATTTTGAAGGAACAATGTTTTATTTCAGAAAATAAGTGCTAATAAGCTGGAGAACCAGCCCTGCCACTTTACATTCATGTATCAGAGCTGTTTTTCATAACCACTTATGGGAACCAAAGACCTCAACTTCTGCACCGTTTTTTTTTTCTTCTCATAATGTAATCATATTTGAAGGAAAAAAAAGAAACAAAAATTACCAGCATGTTTCTGACTAGCCTTTAAGAAATTATCAGTTTTTTCCTTCTTTTTTTAGTTTTTCAACAAAATAATTCATGTTAATAGTTATTTCTTATAGTCTTATGTTTTGTTTAGTTAATAAAGAAAAATTGAAATATGTTAGTAATTTAGAATCCTTGGATTTTAAGTTGGTGAACAGAACATTTACTTGAGAAAAACCCAAATTCTTATGCACTGTATGAGTGAAACAATAAGAGAGAGGGAAAGCATATTCAATCATACTATATGTTTATAAGAAAATATGACAGAAATATTTTTAGGACAGATTTTCATTTTTTGAAGTCTATTTCTTGCCAGTGCTAGAATCTGTGCAATACGCAAATGAGAGAACAGATGAATTTAAAAATATAATCATGAGACAGTATAAATAGAATACCACATAAAATGTCAATCTTAAACACTTATTTGTAATTTTAATCTAAGTAATTTGAAATACAGTTTATGTGGTAAAATTAACATATTTCTGTCTGCCTATGGTACCCAGACCTATGACTCTTTTGCTTCAACATAGATTTTTAGAAAAGATACAAAAATAAGAAAATTTACAGAACTTTTTCAATCTCTTTAGAAATTCTTATTTTGAACAGTTTGATCAATTTGACTTTTAAAGTTTTTACTTACATTATGGTACATGTTGTCTCTCAACTTTTAGGTACTTAAGCATTAGCCTTTCAAGACCTTATAAACCTAATTGTAAAATTTTGTTCTATTAATTTTTTCCTGATAAAAGAATTATAAGAAGAGAAGGATGATTTTTCCTTTTTCCTATACAAATACTTGATATTTTAATTCTGCTTTGGAGCCATAAGATTAGCTTTTGTGGTGGTCACTAGCAAAATAATGTTATAATAGCTTCTTCCTGGTACAAGCTATAATAGTGGAAGTGTTTTAGATTTATAAACACATAGCATGTGAAAGACTGCAAAACAATACTGAATAGTTGCTGTTAGGTTTTGTTTTTTTTTTTTCCGGTACCAGGGATCGAACTCAGGACCTTGCACTTGCCAGGCAAGCGCTTATGCCACTGAGCTATACCCCCAGCCCCCATGCTGTTAGGTTTAGATTTCCATTTGCCTTTCTTCCTCCTGTCTTTTGTGACCTTCATTTTAGTTTATCATGCATAAAATCATGTAATGTGAATTTTATGTGTTTGTGTGATATTTCTATGAGGGATATTCTTAAATAAGATACTTGTGAAACTGAGACCGTTTAACCTGAAGCAAACTGGATTGTTAATTGGTATAGTAGTCAGAAGTAGGCCCTCCTCTAAAGACCTCAAAATAAAAAATGATACATAGAGCCTTAAACTTTTTAAACATACTTTACATGTGTTATGGTTGATACATTGTGTCAACTTGGAGAATCTGAAGGTTTAACTGAGTGATTCAGCAGGAAGCCAGCATGCTTACTTTGTACACATCCTGAGCCTGTGGAAGAGGAGGGCATGGAGACTGTGTGAGAGCTCCACGCCCCCTGGGTGGGGGTAGGCTGTTTACAATATAAGGGAAGGAAAGAGGCTGCTTGCAGCCATTCCTCATTTTTGCTCTTGTGGTTTTTGCTGTGCTCTGCTGCCATGAACAATTACCCTCTGCCATGTGCCACTTGGCCTCAGAACCAGCCAAGCATGGACTGAAACCTCCACAAACTGTAAGCTAAATAAACCTTTCCTTCCTTCATTTTGGCGTTGGGTATTTTGTCTCGGCAACAAGAGAACAGTAACTAAGACAACATGTATTCACCACTCTTGTAATATGAAGCCATTGTTGTATTTTTAAATAGGAGTGTACTCATTAGAGGTCCTGATCTTCTTTCTTCATAAATTACTATACTTATAGTCGTGGTGAGAAGATTGGAAATCTTTTCAAAGAAGAATCAGACTAATCTCTGGTGAAGCAATGTTACTGTGTAGACTTAACAGAGTTTTATGATTTTCCGTAGTCTTTCACATCTGTGAGCAACATTTTTAGCCACTCCTGAGTTTCCCAAAGCATGAAGCTTGAGTTTCATAGAAACAACTCATTTTTACTAATATTTTATTATTTTACAAAATATTTAATTGGATCATATTATTACAATAAGAAGTATAACTAGCATCTATAGGAATAAGAACTAACACAACCAGCTCTTACAAACACACAGTCAGTAAGCAGTTATCAGTGAAGACAGTTTTACTTCTGGGTGAGTCTTAAATTTCATGAACATTCATCTAAAACTGAACTTCAACACCCTGTGCAAGTACATAAAAGTGAGATTTTAATGGCCTCCAGCAGGCGACCTTCACACTAGCAAAGTCTGTGGCCTAATCTTGTCTTCACAACACCCCAATTTCTGTCTTCTCCATTCATCCTCTGTAAACCAATTTCTTTACTAAACTTCACATACATGCCAGGTTATCCAGTAGGTTTGGGAAAAGTAACAGTTTTGACCCAACTTATAGTCTCAAGTTCTTTTGTATTACGTAGCATCAGAGATCCCTAAGAAAACTCCTTGTTGTCTGCTTAGCTTACCTAAATTCTTTTCTATGCTCTCCCACCAAAAATCATAAATGAGAACCATTGTATAAATATAAATGTTTGATATGTAAAGCTTCTCTGGTTCTAGGGTAAAAAGATAATTCATCCAGTTCAATAAAATATATTAAATACTTACAAAAACAAGGCACTACAAAGGGTCTAGAAATAGGTGTCTTCTGGGACTTTACCATCAGGTAGCAGATTTAATACATGAGCTAGAATGACCATGATATAGTGTGGTACAAGGAATCATGTGCGGTAGAAACAGTGACTTCTGTAGATGTTCGGAGAAGTAAGGTTGACTCCACTTAGCATGACCAAGGAAACTAAAAAGAGGAGCCACTTGAAAGGAGTCTTAAAAGATGAATAATAGCCTCTTACCAGTGAAGTGGTCCACTTTGTGCAGTAGGTCATATGCAAGGGTAATTTCATAGATACTCTACTTTCCATGCAATCAGACTGTGCTAAGGCTGAAAAAGACACTTTAAAAAAAAGAGGATATGTTGTCATCTATTTCTGTATTCTAAGTCTCCAGATTCTGAGTCTATCCATTTAGGAATTCATATTCTAAAGCTTATGTGAGTAGTCTGTAAAGAACATTTATGCAGGATAAAGTTAATTTATGACATAGCAAAGTCCATCACACATTTCTGTCAAAAATATGTGTGCAGTGTTAGAAGTGGTAGATAACAAAGTACCCAGTGACTTAAATGGGCAGTAAATTCTCAGGGGTTCTGTGGTCGGTGGGGTGATACAAAAGTATCTCTCTGATACTACTCTTTGCTTTTTGAAAAGTTCCTTACACTTCCAGCATTGTTTTATTCCTATATTTTGCTCTGAAAAAGATATGGTAGAGTTATAAAAATTATATAATAGCAGAGCTGTTATACTTGATATATGTGTAATTTGATAATGTTAACTTAATATCAAACATTTTTCAGATAGGTCAGTATTAATAGGAATAGATGTATAGAAATTACTACTGTATGCTTAGCAAAATGTATCCCAGTATCGTCCATATACCCACAGAGGCAAAAGAAAAAAAAAACTAGGTAGAAATTAACAATGGAGAATACAGGGAGTACGTGTAAACCGATGACTAGCTGGAAGACTAGTGTGCCTGCGCAGCTGAGTGAGGAGGCCTGTGTGACTGTGTGCAGGGAAGCTGGGGGGCCTGAAGAAGTGTTCAGATAGCTGAGGATATAGTAGAGTGATCAGCAAGAAGAATAACAGGGATGAGAACATATCAAGCTCTGTAGCAAGGGCTTTGAGGCTAGAATGTAACTGTAACATTACAAGTCTAGCTTCTACCAATCTGTTTCTGTGCATGATAGTTTTGAAGGGACTGTACGTTTGCTTGTCTGCCTAGTCCTCCATGTCAGCTGTAGTCAGCATGTGACTCCTGGAAATTATCCTCGTGTCCATATCCTTCTGGGAGGGTGTGTGTGTGTGTGTATGTGCGCGAGATAAACATAGGGCCTTGCACATGCTAAGCGTGTGCTTTGCCACTGAGGTATACCCCCAGTCCTGACATACTTTTTAAATCAGTCATATGTTCTATAGCCATAGAAGTGCTAAAAATTGCTGAAATATAATTGATACTGTGGATTTAAATTGAAATCTTATAATAATATATTTTTGCCACTGCCTATCTGTGTTGGAACTGCATATGTTTAGGCCACAATAATTTAGTTCGAGAAGGGGTGAGAGGATTTCACTGTGTAGCCCAGGCTGGCCTCAAACTCATAGTGGGCTTCCTGCCTCAGCATCCCCAAATGCTGGGATTACAGGCCTTCACCACCACACCCAGCAGTAATTTGGATTGTTAAATCTCATTTCTCAGATCTGAAAGTGCCAAATATGTCAAGTGAATTCCAACTTAAGTCATGTAGTCACAGTTTTGTGTTCTTCAGAGATGAAATAGAGCTGAAGCACTGAGAATTTATGTATTTGCTATTAGTTAAATTCTCTGGAAATTCACTGTTCACATTTCTGCCTACCTGATAGGTTGTTACATTTTTCAGTTTTGTAGCCTATAAAAACCATTGCCCAAAGCTGTAAATTCTTGATAAGACTCATTGTCTCTCACTACCAAGCTGATCTAACATGAAGACTATTAAAACGAAAATTATTCTAAGAAATTTCCAGTGTACATATCCGTACCACCATCAAGGTCGATAGGTTGCATAGGAGCAGCAGCTATGTAAAGAGAGGAACCTTCCGTGGATTGCTCTAGTTTTTACCTTTAAAAAATATTGCCTAAGATAGTAAAGGAGTACTGTATAAAACTGACTCTAAATGGAAGCTTCCCTCCCAAGAAGCTTCTCCCCTGGAGACTACAACTGTGGCCAAGTGAGGAGGTCACCCCTCCTTCCAGTCAGAGCGCTCCTTCTTACCCTTTCGCCTCTCCTTGCTAGGCCTCTATCAGAAACCAAACAAACAAAACCTACACAGCTAATTACCAGGAAAAAGAAGCTTCTAAAAGGCTAGGAGGCATTTGTTGTAAGCTGAGTTGCCTGACCTTCCTCTCAGAGTTAAATACAGATTTTCCAAGGGTTGAGGCAGAGTACTTACTTTTAGTACTTTGAAACTTTAAAAAACTTTCCAGACCCCTGGATTTTATACAAACTATATATAAACAAATGAGAAGGGACAGAAACTGTTGTGAATTTTTATAAGGCTGAAACTCTACTGCTACTAGAAGACAAAAGGATGCAAGAAACCTGGAAAAACCTCACAACATAAGACAAAAATTCCATACCGCTGCACTCTGGAAGGAGGATTTAAGATGTCATTACTCCAATCCAAGGACACAACATAAAGTAGAATTTTCTAGTTTTGTTGCTAAGTATAGAAAAGATAAAAAGCCACAGTGTTGATTAGGTAGGATGTTAAAGATGTATCGACTCACTGACTGCATATTTTATACATACAAAATGTGTTAAGATTCACGTGAGTGAAGCACTGTGTCCAGAGTGACGTTCAGCCAATTCCTGCTCGGGGTGAAAGTGGGAGCAGGCGTAGGGGACACTTGTGCGTATAGCAGTGAGCGCTCAGCAAATAACGCGTTTTCTCAGCAGCTCGGTAGCTAGATTTTGTAATGAGTGTATAGATTATCTGATCTCAAACACCCTATCAGAGTACGTAGGTTACACTGTAATTATTGAGGAAGGTGTACACAGGTTCCTGGATCGGATTAGGGCTGAGCAGATGGCTCCTTTGGTCTCTTCGCCTCTCAGCCCAGGTTGAAAGTAGTTTTAGGTTTTGTATCTCCTTGAATATGACTGGCTTAGGCAGAAGGCCTTCTAGCTTTATTTTATTATCATTACCTTTCTGTGAGTTCAGTGTTCTTATAATTCAATACAGAAATTTTGACTCGTATTCAAAATATCTAATTTAAAAGTTTTTCTCTTTTTGTTACTGTAATTTTATTACATATTATATGTAATTCTGAGATTATTAGTAAAACAACAAAATTTAATACAAAGCATTTGACTTTGTAGGCAAATTTTTAGGAAAGTACTTACGGTATTTTCTTGTTCTGAAGGTTATTTGTAAACTTCAAGCAAAAGAGATTTGTGTTGTCAAACAATTAAAAGGAAGTGGAGCTTCCTCCATCTTTTTCCAGCTGCGCCTGCCCCGAGCTCTTCTCCCGTAGCCCTTGTCCTGTGTTTCTCTGCCCCACCACTGTAGAGCAGTGCCCTTTCTTTCTAATTTTCATTGGATTACTTAACATTTTGATGTTTATATGAGATGCAAAGTAAATAAAACATGACAGACTGTGCCAGCTCACTTGAACTGTGCAAAAAAGTTAAAAGAAGGATTTATATCACAAGAAAGATTTCCCTGTATCACAGCCCACTGAACTATGGAAATACAACATCCTCAAGATTTAGCTCAATTGTCGTTATCATTATGAAGCCTTTATTGAGCCAGCTAAGAAATGGTCATCATATGTTCTCTGTACTAACTTTAATATAGCATTTATCTTTTATCTCAGGTTAAGCATCACTAATCCAGAAAAATCTGAAATTTGGAATGTTTTCATATCCAGAATGTTTGAGTGCTGACCTGACATCACAAGTCTAATGATTTATGGACACAAATTGTTTTCCACACAAAATTAAGTACATTGTATAAAACTCCCTTCTGGCTATATGTATAAGGTGTATATGAAACATAAAATAACTTCGTGTTTAGATTTGGGCATCATCCTCAGGATATCCCATGTATGTGCAGATATTCCAAAACTGGGGGAAAAAATGTGAAATCTAAAACACTTCTGGTCCCAAGCATTTTGTATAAGGCATACTCAAACTGCATCACAGCAGACTGATTATGGGAAAGAACAGAACATCCTGAGGTTCCAGTGGCTCAATTTTTCTGGCTTATGGTGTGTGTACATCACTGGTTGGTAGAAGTGGGGCATTCTGTTCTAACTAGCTGCTCGAGAGCTCTTAAACCCGTGTCCACCTTCCTCACTGCGGCAGTAGAGAAAGCTGGAGATCTGCGTGAGTTTCCTCTGTGAGTTGATTGGGAAAATGACACGTGGTGCTTCCATCAGAGCCCACGGAGAGCTAGTTCTGTGACCCCCGGCCTGAAGAGGACATCAGAGTGATAGGGAAGCGAAAGGAATGCTGGGCAAGGACCATTTTTTCTTCACCAAATATTTATCAAATGTTTACTCTGTATCACATAGTCTTCCAGACCCTGAGAAAGGAAAGGAGAAGGATGCGTATTTTCATAGAACATACATTCAATAGTCTGTATTTTATTTAATATTTGTAGTTAATTTTACATATTCTTTAAGGGTAACTGTTACACATTACATAATTTTCATGTATCTTTTCTATTGTCACTTTTTATCTTTAGAAACTATCCCTTTTAATTAGTATGTGTTTGCAGTATAAAATCAATGCATTATGGTTGGTATGTATACGTATCACATTTGGCCTCTTTGCTTCCCGTTTTCCTCCCCTCCTTCCCCGTCCCTACCTTCTTTTCCATTTCTAGATCTCCGCTTACTCATCTGTATATCTCCTTTTCGTTTGAACACATGCATCCCCTTTGCAGTGTCCATGAAGAGCAGCCACTGTCGGGGAGAATAGCCTCATCTTGAATACTTTCCCTAGAGTCAGTCTAGTTTATTTTCAGCTAATTTCAATTAGTAGAAAACACTTTCTTACATTTTTCCAAAGTCAAAACTTTCATCTCTGGAACCATACGTAGTTCCTATAATGATTCTTTAAATATTTTCAGTACTTATTAGATTATCCCTAGTCATCTCATCTCTGGTATCTTATAGTTTCAAGCAGCCTGTTGGATTGCTTTTCTTTTATTTATTTTTTGATTTTTGGAGACAGGGTCTTGCTGTATAGTTTAGCCTGGTCTTGAACTCACTATGTAGCACAGGCTGACCTCGAATTCATAGCAGTGAGAGCACAGGTGTGCCCTACTACATCTGGCTGTGATCACTTTCCTTTTATAGTCTTCTGTTTCCAGTGCATTTTAAACTGTAGTCATGATAATATATTTTGTTATGCAAAGATGGTTGGAGTAAAGTAGTCATTTAGCACAATACAATTCAGACTGTAGTTTTGTTTTGTTAGAAAGCTATATGGACAGATGTAATGCTTCCTAGAAAAGAAAGATATAATTATAATTTGAAAGTCCAAGTAAAGTAAGAAGAAAAGAAAAAGTATGATGAACATTTAAATGAATGCTTCAAAGTACAAAAGGAAGATAGGATTCTTGACTTGAGCAGACAGTGCATGAGACTAGGGAAAGTGTGAAAACTCTTGGATTAGCTGAAATAGATTAAGGTGTCTGGGTACATTGCACCCTCAGATAAGTGAGATGGACATTTCAAAGGACTTGTAGTGGAATTTTGTGCTGTAGCAGACAGAAGTAACTTTGGTAAAGAAACACATTTGGCAGGACCACTAGAAGAGGTTGCTGTTACCTAGTAGCAGATCTTTACGTGGAGGATGCAGCTAAAGAGAAGTCATCTGAGCAAGAAGACACAAAATTTCCCAGCAGGCATTTTGATGAAATGTGAAGTGTAAAAACTCACCTGTACTTTGTGACAGAGAACAAGATTCTAGTCAAATGATAAAGTACTAATGAAAGTAGCTAACACATACAAGGCCTAACAAGACATTGTTCTAAGTGTTTCAAATAGTAACATTGAATTTTCACAGTGCCCTGTAGTTACATACTTTTATCATTCCCATTTTATGGGTGAAAGAACTGACCCATATAGAAATGTAATAAATTTGCTGAGCGTCACATAGGCACATAGTAAGAAGGCAGAGCTGGATCTTAACCTAGGTAATCTGGCCCTACAATCTGCCACTGAATCACGTAGCTCACTGTACTGTACTGTGATGATTGATTTCAACCTACCCTCTTTCATTTCTCATAAATAACTAATCTGTGCCCTTCTTTTTTTTGCATGGTGCCACATTTCCTACTCCCCTCGAGGAGCCAATGCCTTCCTGGCCTTTTCTTCTTCCCTACTATTAAAACCTTCTCTGTGGAAAGAAGCTAATAAGCTCATTCATTCACTCATACCAAGGTATAAATAACCAATATGGCATAATATACAATAATAGCTCAGGGCTGAGTTTCACTTAGGGGATGGGGTCGGGATCTTAAGGGGCTATAAAACTCTAACCTCAAACCCTGTTGAAATGTAAGGTATGTGTGGGCGTGGGAGGATGAATCAGCTGGGTGCATGACCATCCAGAGCCTTTAAATCACAGCACTGTTTAGCTGGCCTGGGGCTTGTGAGAACCCATCTAGTAGAAATGAGATGAAAACATGAGAGTGGGAAAGGAAGGATGAAAAGAGGTATCTTTTTTATATTGATTAACTTTAGGAATACACTCTTAGTTCCTTTATTCACTGTCCAGTGGAAGAGTTCTGTTATAATCCCATGAGACATAGTCCTGAGGAGAAAACTTGACTCAGATATAGTCACAGAGAAGAGATTTTTTTTTTCAAGAGTTTAAGTGTTCATCTTTTTACGTCTGATCTGGGTAATGTCAAAGATTGGGTTTTTTTCCCCTTTATCTCCTCCAGAAATAGCCTTGTCAGATGGGCCCCTTTCTTACCTGCTCTAGGAATCCTACAGTCTTGGAATGTTATCCTAAAGTTAACCTGGTACCCTTCTTTTCTTACTGCACATAAGTAAATCATCAAGCCTTCTCCTTCCTTTCTTTAAATTGTCCTCGTATACTTCAACCTAGTGCAGTTCAATGAACACTTACTGAGTGTCTGCTCTATACCAGTTACCTGCTCTGGGCATACGCAGATCCTTATCACAAATGGCCCATCTTCTAGGACAGATGTAGCATGACCTAGTCTCATAAGCACTTAAGTGCAGAAGTAGTGTGCAAAGGAGAGTTATTCTGCTGAAGAGGTCAAAGAGATAGTGCCTGAGCGGGGCTTTCAAGGATGAAAAGAGTCTGTCAGAATAATGGTGGGAAGCAAAATACTGCAGCCAACAGGGCAAAGCAACTGCAAAAGCCTGAAAGCAGTGTCGCTGTATAGAATATAAAGTGTGAATCGGGGAGTGTGGGAAAAGCTCTCTTTTGCTCTTTGTCATTGTCCGGACCGCCATATGCCTTGAGCATCAACTTGTTTATTTTCATGTCTATGATTTACTTAAGACCTAGTGTTTTTTTGGCCCCCTTGCTAAAGTCTTACCTGTATGCCATTCATTGGGACTTCAGCCACTGTATCTTGACACCTGTGTGTCTGTGTGCCTTGTGTGTCCTCACCTTCCATCCTCCGGCCTCCGTGATGACTGTTCGGTACTGGCCTGTGAGGGCGGTGGAAAGAGGAATGATAACTTTCACTCACATCTGCGTGGCCGTATTTGCATATAGTAACTTTGAAAACCTATTGTAGTTAAGGGACTGTTATGAAAATAGCACCAGTACTTTGTTAGTCACAATCATATAATTTATTATACAAATAATTCGGTTTAGCAAGTGAGTTTCCCTACTGTCTGTACACACAGCAACGTGATATTAAGAAAATATTGCACAATGGAAGAAGATAGGAAGTGGAGACGTCCTTTCTGCGTAAGAGAATGAAGTGACTACGCAGATTTATGCTCATGCGGTTTCTGGCCTTAGCTATTAATTCAGTTTATTCTGTTTCACCATATAATTTGAAAGCAAAAAGAAAGGCTACTTCTAAAATTTATATACTGCTATAAAAGGAAGTTATAGGGAAAATACTGTCAAACTGATTTTTATGCTAATTTACTTATAACTTCTTTTTTAAGGATGCTGGGCAATTTTACGCTAAATATAAAGAAACAAAATTGAAGGAAAAAGAAGATGCACTGACTAGAACTGAACTTGAAACACTTCAAAGTGAGTTTGAAACACTGGCTTACTGTGTTAACAATATCATATAAAACCAATGATCTAAATTTCCATTTTCCTTTAGGTTTAGCAGTAATTAAGTTTCCTATGTTTTCTTTGCCAATAGTCAGTTGTATTTAATGTATTATGCATGAAAATTATGTTATTCCTGAACTACCCAAAGTCCATTATCAGAAGGAAGAATAACATCAACATGGGGTCATACAACTCCTCAAGTAGGACCATCCAGAATCCGCCAAGTCCTATTATATTCGAGAACCTAAATTATCATTGATTTCTAGTGCCAAATCTAATGAACTGCTGTAATAGCAGTGCTAAGGTAATTGAGAAACGTGAAAATACCAATGCTTTTTATTTTAAAAGTTTTGTTTCATTTGCAGTACTATTATATAGTATAAACATCGCTGAATAAATTAGTAATATATTGGAAAGAAATCTTCTGATGTGCACTCAAGACCATTTTTCCTGATTTTGGGAAAAGTTGAACATGCTGTTAAGGAAGAGATTTTCCAAGTTGTGGTCCTATTGTCTAATCTTGTTTCCTTTCCATCCTTCCTACACATGCACACTGTCTCTTTACACTGTTTTATTTTATCCAGTGCCTTTAATACTCACCTAGCAGTTTCTTTCTTTTGTTTACATCTGGTTTCTTCCCAGTGGAATGTAAGCTTCATGAGGTAGGGTTTTATCTCTTCACTTGCTGCATCCCCAGGTTTCGGGGCTAGAGCTGTTTTCCTTCTAGCACAACCCTTTGTTTGCCGGGCACCCTGCAAATAGGGACTTTCTGTTTCACCCTTGTGCCCACAGCCTCCAACAGTGTCTTATCGCATAGTAAACTTTCAGTAAGTGGATGGATGGGTGGACATTGAAATTAATGTGATACCATGAATGTTAAATGTCAGCCACGCATCTGTCCATATAGAACTCTAGGTCAGGGGACACAGAATTTAATTCAAAAAGTTTCAATACTTCTAAGTACAGAATGATGTTCAGATCAACTGTATAATCGTGTAAAGCAGACTTCTGTGAAGAGGAAAGAGTTAGGATGGTAAGATTCCGTATTAAGATTAGGTAGATGTATGTTGGGAAGTAGAAATGGGTAAATAAATCTCTTAACTGTGTTAAATTTTTACATAAATTTTATTTTTAAGTAAAATTGGTACATAATCATTTTTTATGCCTGTCAAATTAGTCAAAGAGGAAAAAATCTTATTTGTAAGGAAAGAGGAAAACATCCAACTTACCTTAAATTTACCTGTAGAGACACTATAAATACACTATATCTCATTACTCTCCTAGTCAGCTCATCGTTTTTATCGAATTTTGGTAACAAAACACTTAATTGTTATAATTGTGATATCTGTTTTAGAACTATCTTAGTAGTAAATAATTCTCTGTACTATCCTTATAAAAATAGGGGTTAAACAAAAAATGCTTATCACAATGTCAAAGCTCCTTTTGAGAGTTATAACCATTTTTCCTAAATTGTTCACAGATTTTTGCTCTGCCTAAGAGTTTGATTAACATTCTCAGATTTAATAATTTGTTTCTTATTTTGTTATTTAGTAAAAAAAAAGATTATGTAAAGAAGTAAACTTTAAATAGATAAATATCTGAAAGTTATTTCTGTCTTCAATAAAAATGTATTGTAGGCCTCTAAAACTTGAAAATTTACCACTAATTTATCAGTTAGTGAAACTCAGAGTAGAGTAAACACATGTAAGAAGTTGTATTGAAAGCAGCTTTCACACTGGGCTCTGCATAATCAGACTGTTGTCTCACATCTCATGTTTTTCCGTATCAATGAATATTTGGAAAAGGTGCTGGATCAACATTAGGAATGATAAAGAACAATCACATTCACTGTTAACAGTGTCAGAAACCGTCATGTATTTTTTAATGTAGTCTCTAATGGTTACATGCAAAGAATCTTTTAATTAATTTTGTTAACTTCATTACAGTGTTCTGCATTGTGTACATTAGAACTAATACATAAAGGCACCGAATCCCCGAGTGTGCATTTCATTTGCCCCTCTATCCTTCTTCATTTTAAAGACCATCGTTGGAATACTGAGTTCATAATAACATTTCCATCTACTTAATTGTGTAAATGTATCTCATGCAGATTAGCAGTAGCTATTTTATGCTGCCTGTCTTTCATGACCTCACTGCTAATCTGCCCTCATGTCTGTCTGCTTTACTGCTCAGGTTGTGCAGCGCTCTCAGGGGGCTGCCCCAGAGCTACTTGGAGTAGGATGTAACAGTCTTATAAAAACAGTATTTTAGAGGAGGGTAAGTGGGGAAATGGTAATTTCTTTAAAATGAATACCCTTCTGAAAGGTTTTTTGTAAAAAAAATTTTTAAATCTCTGTCTAGGAAATTTTTGTGACATTCATTATAAATCTTTGATGAACTTTATATATAGCTTTAAATAAGTTGAACATTTATAAAATTAGACCTTTTGAGTATCCAGGATATTTTTGTAGTCTCTAATTTTATGAGCTTTATCTTAAATAGCTTTTATTAATTTGTGGGGCTGAGGAGCAAATGTGGCCCTGTGTATGCTAAACACGCAGTCTACCACTGAGCTACTGTATTTCCTCAGCTCCCCTCTAGACATGGAAGTAAATGTAATGTACTTAAAATGAAACAGCTCATACCATGAATGCTAAATTCATTATTCTTTTTTTTTTTCAATTTAATTGATACATAGAAAGTATATGTGTTTCTGGAGTACCATGTGATTTTTTATCTCATCCAACATTCTTTATGGTGAAAATATTTAAAAACCTTTTTATAGCTGTTTTGAAAGAAAGCACATTATCAAGAAATGTTTGACTTATTTGAGAGGTAGTATTTATAAAAATCAGTTTGAGGGCTGGGGATATAGCTCAGTGGAATAAGTGCTTGCCTAGCAAGCGCAGGGTCCTGAGTTCGATCCCCAGTACCGCAAAAAAAAAAAAAAAAAAAAAAAAAAAAAAAAAAAAAAAAAAAAAAAAAAAAAAAAATCAGTTTGAATAGACAAAAGGAGACCAAAAATTAGAATTAGCATTTCCTTACCATTTTCTTTATATACCTTGTATGATTTTTAATCAAAAAGAAAATAAAATTATCAAACCTTCCTGCCAACTACTTCTTTATGTGTACAAATAATATTTTCCTGTGGCACCCCTGCATGTTCCAGTGAGAGACCTAAACTGGGATACCAGAGGGCACGGGGGGTGGGGCACTCAGTGCTGGGCAGGAAGGGAGTAAGCCATCCTGGTTTATCAGGATGAGAGAGCATCGCCTCTATTAAGATAAAGGAGCATTGGTTCTCTAGAAAACTTAAGCTCAAGAAAAAAGCAGATGCTGGTGCTAATTTGTAACTTGATTGAGGAGTTGCTGGGACAGAGGATAAAGGGAATGTGGGAGAGGCAGCCCCGGCGCAAGCTTACATTTTTCCTGTGGTAAGATGGGTGCTCCTGGGTGGGCCAATATACAATAACTGATGAAAAGGCACATAGCCAACCACCCCCTCCAGTAGACGTGGCGCTGGCTGTGATAGCGCACACCTGTAATCCCAGCACTCAGGAGGCGGAGGCAGGAAGAGGGCCATGCGTTTGAGGCCAGCCTGGACTACATAGCAAGACAAGATCTTGTCTGAGACAGAAAAAGGAAAAAGAGAAAAAAAAACAAACTCTCTGCCTTAACTTAGAGGACATATTATGTATAAACCCTAATTGGATGTCTACTACTTTAGTCCCAAAATATTGTAAACGTAGTCAAAAAGTACCTGAAGCGTAGTGTTTTGCCTTGGGTACTTCAATAACATTAAAAGTGTGAACTTTTAAACATACAACTCAAGTCACATTTGCCATGCATCCCCTTAATATTTCAAATCAGTGCTGTGTATGTGCCAATGTAATAGTGTTAATCCTCCCGCGATTCCAAGAAGTTTTTTTCCCATTGCATGTATGTTTGTGGGTATAGATTAGTCAAATTTCAACTCCGATTTTATCTGTTAATTTGGAAATAAGTAGTTACTTAATATTATAAAATAACACATAAGTTGATAAACCCCGGGGCAGGTAAGGTGCTTTATATGTCTTGTTTATAACTGTAACCCCAGAATCAGGACAGTGAGGGAAAACCTTTCAGAGCTTTCAATGATAACAGCTGGCAGAAGCGCACATGCCATAGGTTCGCCACCACTGGCCTAGGACCATGCCTGGCACATAGTAGGAGCTTGTTAAATATTTGTTAAACTAGTGAGTTTAGAAATACTATATTATTCTTTTCCACTCTCATACTCTTCAACAACATTTCTTACAAAAAGTCACTGTCGGGCTGGGGATATAGCTCAGTGGAATAAGTGCCTGCCTGGCAAGCACAAGGTCCTGAGTTCAATCCCCAGTACCACCAAAAAAAAAAAAAAAAGTCACTGTCATCACTAAAACCACTTTTTGAGGGACCACAGCTGTCCAGACTTGGCCATTCTTTCCTCCATATGCGCTAAGATGTGGTCCTGTTGAACCGTTTTTGATGCTGTCTCTGGAAATTTTAAACCAAACTTCAACTACCTATCCACGCCAATAATGGGATTATTTTTCTTTTTCATTATTGCCACAACAAAACCATGTATTGCTTTTGTATTTCAGTTTTTACTTTAAAATAATTATAGATGTAAAGGGAGTTGCAGAGATAGCACAGAAAGGTCCCACGTCCCCTCCACTCAGTGTCCTTGTTGCTGACGTCTTACCGAACTAGTGTAAAAGAAAACCCTGGGCACTGACGCTGATAACTGTTAATTGATCCTTCTGTGCAATTGTCGCGCAGGTTGCTCAGGTAGCCTCGTCTCAGTCCACAGAGGGGCGTGGTTAGCACTGTTTCCTGGCAGTGTGTGGAGACTGGTACAGTGGTGGCACCCCTATGGCGTGTGTGACGTTACAGGCTGTTTGTATCATGGAAAGCCCTGAAAGGCTTGCCATCCCTGATCGCTCTGTATCCTCACCAGCGTCTGACATTGTTGTGGTTTTTAAGTGTGTGTAGAGATGCCTCACTATGGACTTAGTTATCTTTCCCTAATGCTAGGGATGGTAACCATTAGTGTGTGTATCTGCTATGGATATATTCTTTTCAGCAAAATTGAGCTTCCTATATTCTGCCTGTTTTCTAACTCAATCTCTTTTTACTACTGAGTTTTAAAAGTTCTTCTTACAGTTTAGATGAATCCTTTTATGAGATATGTGGTTGACAAGTATCTTTTCCCAGGATATAGCTTACATTTTCATCAAAGAGCAAGTTTTCCATTCTGATGATGTACAGTATATTGTTGTTTTCTAGTGATTGCGTCTTGGTCCCACATCAAATATCTTATACCAAGTTGGAGATTATAAAGTCTTCTGTCCTATTTTTGTAAAAATTTTATAATTTTACATTTTTTACAAATCTATGATGCAATTTGGGTTAATTTTTCACTAAGGTATAAAGTTTAGGTTGAAGTTCATTTTTTGTTTTTTGGGTTTATGCCTATGAATACCCCATTGTTCCCGTACTGTGTTTTGAATAATTATCCCTCTTCCACTGCACTGTATTTAAACCTTTGTCTTAAGTCTGTTGCCTTTACCTATGTGGGTCTGTTTCTTCTGAGCTCTCTGTGCCATTCCTTGGTCTGTGTTTCTTTCCCTCTGACAGTAGGGTTATATGACGGTAAAATAGACTGAAGTGATTCCTCCTACTTTACTCTTCTTTTTTCAAAGTGTTTTAGCTATTCTGGTTCCTTTGCCTTTTTATGTAGATTAAGAATAAGCTAGGCACAGTGGTATGTGCCTATAGTCTCAGCTACTTCGGAGGCTGAGGCAGGAGGATTATGTGAGACCAAGCGTTTAGGACCAGCTGGGCAGTATAGCGAAATTTTGTCTCTTCAGAAAGTAATAACAACAGATGTGGTGGTGCACACCTGTAATTCCAACACTCGAGAGGCTGAGGCAAGAGGATAGCTGTAAGTTCAAGGCCAGCCTGGACTACAGAGTGAATTCACGCCCAGCTGAGCTGCATTGTGAAACCCTCTCAAACATACACACATGCTCACACGCACACACACACACCAAAGAAGAAATAAAAATAATAATAACAATAATAAATGTGTTCGTCTACCATCAAATCCTTCTAGGAAGTCCAAAGCAAGTTTGTTATGTCATCGGGGCCAGGTCTCTGCTCCTAAGACAACAGACACCTTGTTCCTGTGTCCCTTGAAGGGAATAAATGATGTGTCCTTGCATGACAGAAGGAGCTCAAGAGAAAAGGACAAAACTGTGCAGCTGCTCCTTGTTCCTGTGTGTGGTGAGCACTTTGTAATCATACAGAGGAGAGGGTTTCTTGTGGCATCGTCCCACACTCGCACAGCACACAAGGGTCAAGCCGTCGCTCCCCCACTCCTTGTCCCCTCCCTCCTCTCCAGCAGCCTCCCCTCTACTCCCATGTCCTCTTCAGCCCCTACCAGCTCACGCGTAGGACTGAGAGTCTGAGTCTGGTGAAGCCTCCTTTCTAAGGGCTTAATCTAGTTCACTTCCTGAGAAAGGACCCACTCCTCGCAATCTAAGTGCCTCCTGGAAGAGCCCAGCTTTATGGAGATTGTTTCGGCATAATTCTGGAGAGGACACAAACTTCCCAACCATAAGCATTCATTTTCTCTTTGACTTCAATATTGTACTAATTCCAGCTCACTGTAATGAGTCAGGAAATGTTCACTCCTATTTTCTAAACAAATTGTTTAATGTTGAGTTAAATGTTTGGCAGAATTCTCTGGTGACACCATCTTTTTTTGAGTTTTTAAATTACAAGTTATATTTCCTTTATTTATAAACTATTCAAATATCCATCTTACTCATCTACTTCCTGAGTGTACTAGGATAGTTTCTCTGAGCATTGCTTTGGCTGTCTCCATCCCACTTTTTTTTTTCTGCTACTGGGGTTTGAGACCAGTAGCTTCACACTGAGCTACATTCTTATCCCTTTTCTTTTTTTATTTTGAGGCATGAGGGTTTTTTTGTTCTAAGTTATAAGCTTGCCCAGGCAGGGTTTGAACTTGTGATCTTCCCGCCTCAGACTCCTACTAGAGCTCTGGGTTCTTTTTTTTCATCTTCAGATTCACTGATTCTTTTTCCCTGTCTGCTCTATTCTGCTGTAAAGCCTCTATTACATTTTATTTTTAGATTCAACATTTCTATTTAGCGATTCTATAGGTCTTTTATTTCCTTGCTGGGACTTTGTATTTCTTCATTTGTTTTAAAAGTTTGTTGTTCTTAGATGTGGACATAGGGGATTTTGTGTTATGATATGTGTGGATCTTACATATGCTATTTGAGCTGGTCTTCTGGGGCGGCCCCCTACCAGTCCTGGGCTAGAAGTCCTCAGTGCCTCTGGGGCCTGTAGCTGAGGAGGAGGCCCGGTGTGGGTCTTCCTCCTGGCTCTAGGTCTCAGTGGAAGAACCTGTCTGGGAGAGAGTCAGGAAGGCATCCTCACTGTCCCCACTGGCCTCTGTTGGTCCTGCAGGAGGCCTGACCCCAGCACCACTAGGCCTTGTTAAAACCTGATTTGGTAGGCTCCTCAGAAACCAGGCTTCTCAGGCGGTCGGTCGCATTGACTCCATAGGGAGGAGATTCTCATTACCTCTTACTCTTCTTGCAGCACCCCACGGGGAGGGTAGTGGGCCTCACTTCAGGCTGGCAGTTGCAGAAGTCCTGGCACCCCATTAGCTTCTGTGACAAGAAGAGGGTATGGCTACAGTTTTTTTTTTTTCTGTCTTGTTTGCCCAAATGCTTATTGTCTGAACATTTTTCCAAGAGAAATTTCCAATGTTCAATATACTGAAGATACTGTGATTTTACTTAAACTATTCCACTATTTTCAGTAGCATCAAGGTACAAGAGATAATACCTAAAAAACAGCCTCCGGTTTGTGGCCAAAGAGTCCAAATCATGATTTGATGACTGTGTCTTGGCATAAAAAATACTCATACTTGGAGACAGAATATATGTGACCACAGTAGCTGGCTCAAAAATGAAGTTGTTTATATTTCCAAGTATGTAATAAGACAGACTACATAGGCCAGAATTTATTTTTTTGTGTGCATTTTGTTTTGTTTTTAGGGTTCTATGAAGTTATATCCCCAGCCCCAGAAGTTTTTTTTCCTGAGCCCGAACTTTTTCCTGTTTTTTTAGAAGGGGCATTAAATTGGAGCTCTTACTTTAGATAGTATTTGGCTCATTTACCATTTTTTGAAATAATCTTACCAAATAAAATTTACTTTTGAGAGGAAACTATTTCTCTTCATTCACTATACACTTAATAAGTTATGGCTTATACTTTTGCTGTTTTGGTTTTGTTGTTTGATTTTTTTTTTTTTTTTTTTTTTTTGCGGTACTGGGGATCGAACTCAGGACCCTGCGCTTGCTAGGCAAGCGCTTATTCCACTGAGCTATATCCCCAGCCCTGATTTTTTTGTTTGTTTAATTGATTGGTTGGTTGATTATGTTTTTTGCCTTTGTCAGGTTCAGTTATCATTCTAGAAATCCATCTATCTTGAGACCAAAATGTATGAAACTTTAATAAGATTCTTCCCTGCATTAAGTTAGTATATATTTTTATTTAACTCAAAATTCTCTATGTAAACATCATGCTGCTAAAAAAATCATATTTTTGTTTTTGCTGAATGAAATATAATGTGTTCATTAAATTCCTGATGCCAGGGTCTATACTAATGATGTTTTATTGAAGCTGGAAAAAAACATTTAGTTTTGAAAACATCTACTTTTTAGTATATGTAAGGTTTTTGCCAAGCACAAAATATTAAATGGTAAAACTAAGCCTTGTATTCTTGAAGTAGTACAAAGTTAATGAACTTCCAGATCAATTTATGTTGTATAGTGTTAAATTTTATTCATATGTGTATGTCTGTGCTTTTATAAAACATAATGTGCTTTTATAAAACACACATATACACCTTGGTGTATTCATTCATATTTTTCTCCATGCTTATATTAATATTCAAGTACATATATCTATGAATATATACACATGCACGTAGATTTGGAGCAACATTATTTTTCTTTACAAATATGGAATCTTAGGTATGTTTTTGCATCTTTCATTTATTACTGAAACTCAGGGAAACCTCATTTGTCAGTTTCTATACTTTATTTATTTTTTGTTACTGTTACTGGGAACTGAACTCAGGACCTGTGCTTGCCCGGCAGGTACTGTGCCCCTGAGCTATATCCTCGGCCTGTCTATACTTTATTTCAGTGGTGATGTAATATTTCTCAGTGTGGATGCATCATCAATAATTATTCAGTCACTTCTCCTACTAAGCACTTAATTTGTTTGTTTTTTGGTACCAGCAATCAAACTTTTGGCCTCACACGTGCCAGGCAGGCGCTATGCCACTGAGCTCTATGCCTGGCCCATAAGCACTTAATATTACTTGTTTTGTATCTCTATAACAAAATAGTAAGTCGGTCTGAATACACAAACACATACACACCCATATACTTGTACACATGCCGTTACATTCTAATGCTTCTATGGTTGGGGGAAAGGTTACATATTTTAATTTTAACAGATACTCTTAGACTGCTTTCTCAAAGGCTGTAATCAGTAATGCACATTTCCACCACCAACTTAGAGGGAACCTTTTTCCTGCCCTAATATATTACTAGGTATTTAAATTTCTACCCATAGGATAGGTTTAAAATCAGATGTTGGTATCACTCAAGTTCATATTTCCTAACCCTCGGGAGAAGGTGAGCACCTTTTGTTGTCTCTGGGCCTGTGGATGTGGTCATTCATGTGTTACCTATTTGTGACCTTCACCTGTTTTCCTATTGGGTTGCCTATGCCCTTGTCACTTCATGTAATCTATATAATCTTCATGTCAACCTTCTGTTCTCAGAACTGCAGATTCTCTGGATATATTATTCCATCTTTTTTGTAGAATCTGGGTTTTCAGTCTTTAAGATTTTGTCTTCCTTTAAGTAGCACTTACAGGTTTTTTAGATTTCATTTTGCAAGTTTTATTGTTTGGCTTTTTAAATCAAGTTTTATCTAGCTGAAATTTTTTTGTATATATGGTTATAAGATTATGTCCACTTTTCTTTCAAATGGATATTCAATTTTTCTGCATTATTTAGTAAGTCATTTTCTCATTGAGTTGAAATATTTGTGTGTTCTAGAAATTTGTGTTTGTTGAAATTGACTTATTACATTAGCATTATAGTACATGCAAACACACAAGGTGGTTAAAATATGATTATGAGCTGGGTGCATTTGATGACAATAATTAAGAATGAATTAGCTTCTCTGTGTTGTCTCTAATCAAAATGAGATTGAATAGAAAACCAAGTTGATAGCCATCCATAGTCATGCATTGCTTAACAATAGGAATTCGCTCTGAGAAGCCTATCATTAGGTGATTTATCCTTGTGGGAACATCCCCAAGTGAGCTTTCTATAAACTGAAGTGGCTTTGGCATTAGTAGGTGATAGAACGTTATAGGACGAGCATTGTGTATTCATGGACGGAAGCATCATAAGCAGTACATGACTGGATTGATGACTGCTCTTGATGCTGCCAGGTTAGATTTTGTCTTTGTAAAGTACTGAGGAAATAAATATGTACCAGTTATGGAGAGCCAGTTGTGCTTAATAGATTTTAAAAGTGGACATTTGTTCTAAGTATTAAGTTACTTGCCCAATATTATATAACTAATATATGATGACAATAGGATTAAGGCATTAAGTTAAAGCTCTTTCCATTTTGCCAAAATGAAATTTGACAAAAGTACTTTAAAAGTGAAGGTGTATACAAACTGATACAGTAATTTTGATGGTAATTTTGTCATAATCATTACAGCATCATCTCTGGGTTTTATTTTAAAATATTGCAGTGATTGCTTCTTAGCCTTTTGGCTAAGATCAGGTATAAAAATACTGCAATGATGTACATACAGGAAAACTTACAGCTAGTTATTTATCATAGTGCAATTCTGTTTTGATGAAGAATGTCTTTTAAGATATGAAATGTGAAGAATATTAGAATATTTAAAATTTTTTATTCTTAACAGATCTCAATAATTGGTTCTTTTAAACATTTTTTTAGAGCAGAAGAAAGTTAAAGTTAAAAAGCCAAAACCTGAATTTCCTACATACACACCTTTAGAAAGTACATATATCCAGTCTTATGATCATGGAACTTCTATAGAAGAAATTGAGGAACAAATGGATGATTGGCTGGAAAACAGGAATAGAACACAGAAAAAACAGGTAAGCTTTAAAAAACATGTACTAATTGGGTAAAACACATACCAAAAAGTACATAATTATATAGTTATATGGCTTAGTGAGCCTCTGTAAGGTGAACCAAGTCCTTCCTGTGCATCCTCCCGTTGCTGTCTTGCTTTCTTTCTAAGATGATGACTGTCCTGACTTCTAAGGTCAAAGGTAGTTCTTCCTGCTTTTTGGAATTTATAAACAGAACCATCCTATATGTATTCCTTTGCATCTGATTTGCTGTACTTGCTATTATATTTTTGAGATTTATCCATGACTGAATGTGCCAGTAGGTTATTTTCATTGCTATATACTAGTCCGTTTATTAATAGCAGTTTGTTGTTGCAGAAGTAGATAATGAAGGTTTCTGTTTTTGGAGTTAAGTTGCAAATCATAACTCAATTTGAGTAAATCTGAATTTTTTCAAAAATATTTATATCAATTTCTACTTCAGCAGCAGGATAAGCAAATTCTAGTTACTCTAATCCTTACTAATACTTTTAGTCCAGTCTTTTATATTTTAATCTTTCTATTAGGTAAATAGTGATAAATAATTATGGTTTAATTTACATATTCCTTGATGAATGAAATTGAACACCCTACATTTACGGGGCACTGATAGCTTTCTATTTGAGGTACCTTTCCAAGTATTTTTAATTGGGGTTCCTTGTCTTTTTTATGTTAGTTTATAAAGAGTTCTTTATGTTTTTCAGAAATGAGTCTTTGATACACATCTTTTCATTCTGTTTAGCCGTTTCACTCTTAATAGTGTATTTTAGTAATTAGAAGTTACTAATTCTTATTTAGTATTTTGATTTAGAAAACTTTAGCAGTTACTCTTTCTTATTTAGCATTTTGGTTTGGTGTGCTTTTCGAAGGAGGTTGTTGTTCCTTTAAAGAACATATTTCCTACCTCACAGTCAAAGATAATTCCAACTCTTCCTAGAAGCTTTATTGTGCTTAGACATTTAGATTAACAATTCTCTGAAATCTTTGTGTTTGGCATTGAATAATGGTCAAGTTTTATCTTTTTTTCCCCAAAAGTTTTCTAAACCATTTGAGCCAGTACCAGGGAGCAAAGACTGCTTTCTGCAGCTTTTCAGATGCCGTCTTTATCACCACCAGGTCCTCACCGCTCTGTAGATTTCTTTCCAGATGTTCTGCTTTGTTCCATAAATCTTACTCATGCTTGAGCCAGTTTTGAATAGTCTTCATTACTGCAGCTTTTAAATGCAGTATAGTATAATTCTTTTCCATTTTTGTTTTCTTTCTTTAAGATTGCCGCTTTATGTTTTTCATACAAATTTTAAAGTAGCTTATAATTTTTTATAACTTGTTCAACTATTTTATTTGAGGGAACAATGAATATATAGGTAAGTCTTGAAAGAATAGACATAAAAATGCTATTGACTCTATACCCCATCAATAAATTCATTCACTTATTTAAAAGTTTTAAATAACATGCTGCATGTATTAATGTGTACATACCGCACATTTTTCTTAGATTTATTCATGAGTATAGCATGTTTTTGGGTGATATTACAAGTGATGATGTTTCTTTATATTTCACTTTCTGATTGTGAAACACAATTTTTTGGATAAAAATCTTTTATCCAGTAGCCTTGCTAAATTTACCTTTTAATTCTAATGGTTTTTTTTTTTTATATATTGTATGTTTTCTCTCTTTTGTGTAATTAAAATTCTAATGACACCATGTCAAATAGAAAAATACAAACTTTTATCATTCTCATAGTCATCCTAACAGCTTTTAATTGTCAGGTATGTACTATCCTGTATGCTATGAACCACATGGAGTAGTTCATTTAAACCTCACAAAAATGCTAGGGACTAATATTTTCCATTTTACAGAGAAAATTTGAATATCAGGACCAGTTTGATATTTTTATTGAATTATATACACTTCTCATTTTTTAGGTCAAGAAAATTCAAATATTAAGACTTTTACATGGTTCAGCCAACATAAATAAGTTAGGCATTAATCCATCTATGGGATTTCCTAACCTTAAGTTGTTAGAAGCCCCAAACCCAGGTAATTTCTTCCAGAATTTTCAGGGTTTTCATCAGTGACAGAACCTGCTTAGCATTTTTTAATAATAAATGAAAGATGACAAATAGTCAAATAGTAGAAATATTATTAGATAAAATTTTTAAAGTGGTTTCTGGGGCTGGGGATATAGCTCAGTGGAATAAGCGCCTGCCTAGCAGGCGCAGGGTCCTGAGTTCAATCCCCAGTACCGCCAAAAAAAAAAAAAAAAAAAAAAGAATAAAGTGGTTTCTGGTTATTTTTATAATTGCCTGACAGTTACATGTTGGTGATAGTCTTTTATTTCTTCAGTTTCTCTATAGCTAAATATTTTAAATCCAGTAGTCTCCAATTTTTTATGAAAACAGCCACTCAAATGTATGATTAATGAAAGTAAAGTTTTAATGTCATTAGGCTAGCCAAAACAAATAATTTTCCACCATGAAGATGATAACAAATAAACCCTTAAAATAAAATATTCCCTTCTTTTCTTCCCCCGGTGACCTAGTGGTAATGCTCTGCAGTGTTTTATGTGGGACACCTGGGTTTCATTCCTGTTCTCCTTATCTCTCTCCCTGAGGCTGCAATGAATAAAATAGGAAATAAAATCTCTATCCTGCATCCTTACTGCTGTGGGCTGCCCCGTGTCAGTTTTCATGAGCTCGACTAGATGGCCCTGGCTAGTATTGGGGTGGAAGAGCTCAAAGAAACAGAGTCTGTGGGACACAGCGCCTTCCATGCTCCGGGTATTTCATCTTCCACAAAGCCTTGTCTCGGTCATTATTGCACTTTCCTCTTTACCCTTTGATGGATTTACTTGCTGTAGGAAAAAAAAAAAAACCTTTAAACATGGGTGCATTTCTAGTCATTTAAAGTAATACATTTATTTCTTTTCCTTTTCCAATTTGAAAGACAGTTTAGCTGGAAAGATATTTGGTTGTATTCTTGAGAAGACAGTATCCCAACTAGCAATGTTTTTCATGGTCTAAAATTTACTTTTTCAGAGACTTCTCATGTTGTGTCCTTTTTCTCTTTCTCTTTGTCTCATAGCATTGGCCTTGCTTTACAAATGATAAAGTCTAACACAAAAAATTATTTTGAAGACACAATAATGTAATCCTGTAAAGGTTCAAAATTACAGTTGTTTTCTTGTTCCCTTTAAAAGTTAGATTATATACAACATACTCAATAATTTTATTTTATTCTTTATTACTAGATATATGTGGGAATATATACTTCTATATGTACCCCGAAGCCATTCCTCCTGGAATATACATACATAAGTACTGAAGGTATGGATGTGTGCGTGCATGTGTGTATGTGCATGTGCACACACACACACACACACACACCCTTACACTGTCTAACACACTGTCTGCCCTGCCTTTTTGCCTCCCTGTCTCCCTCCCTCCCTTCCTAGGAATATTTTTTTCTAATGACATTTTGCACTGAAACTCACTACATAAAAGAATGATACAACAAGCTGAGCTGCTGTGGCTCGTGCCAGAACACAGAAAGCTAGTGAGCACTTGCACAGCCTCTTCCTTGCTCCATGAGGCAGGACACCTTGCAAACAGTAAAGTTTTAAGAGACCTGTCTGCCTTGGCCAGTGTCACATGCATCCATATAGCCCAAAATTTAGGGTTTTAGAAAAGTTTCCTCTTTCTGGTAAAGATATTAGAACTAGGATTATGGTTCTGAGAAATATTCAACAGTGACTGATGTCAGTTCTTTTCCACTTGTATCTTCTTCACTTGTCATTAGAATGACCCCAAATCAAAGTTAAACTCCTAAAATCAAAGTATGTGGTTAAAGATAGATGGCATGTCCCTCTTTATGAAATAAGAATGGTCACTTATTTCGTTAAACCAGTCACTTAAAAATGGATGGCATATCCCTCTTTATGAAATAAGAAAGCTCACTTATTTGTTGTGTGGAGTTTTCTAGAATTGATCTAATTCAGTGATAGCGAACTTTTTAGAGCTGTCAATGGTAGGCAGCCCACTGCAGCATGTGTGCCATAGGTTCGTCACCACTGATCTTATTTATAATCTCGTACCATTTAATGTGTTTCCCCATGTCATCAGTGATTTTTCAAGTAACTTACAGTCCTTCTCATTTTAACTTAGCTTTCCTTATCAAAATTTTACAATTTCCTAAAGGGGTGGGTGTTGATAACTATAAAATCAGTTTTTTGGAAGGAGAAAACCTTGATTTGTAGCATTTGCCAATTTTAGTAGTATAATTTCTCCTTCCATGGTTGATTTCAAATTATCAGTGTGAAATCATTGAGAGTAGAATTGGGTAGAGATGCAGGTAGTACCGCATTATATTTCTGCCACTCACAAATGGACATCCTCAAAGGCATCACAGTGGTTAAATGTGGATAAATAGGAACTGATGAATTGAGAGTCTTTAGAGGTTGAGCATCTCTAATCTGAAAATCTGATATCCAAAGTGTTCCAAATCTGAAACATTTTGAACATGGGCATTATGCTCAAAATGTTTCAGATTTTGATGCATTTTGGTGCATTTTCAGATTTTGGTGCATTTCAAATTTAAGATTTTCAGATTAGGGATGCTCAACTAGTAAAGTCTATGCAAATATACCAAAACTCCGAAATCTGAAACACTTTTGGTTCAGGCATTTTACATAGTGGATATTCCATAGATATTACCTTTTCTAGGTAAAACATTAATAATAATCTTATATAATTTAATTTTTAATATAAGTATGTTTAACTGGCTTGCAGTGTTTCTAAAAACAATTGCCTCTCATAAGCTGGCATGTGTAGGTTCCAGTCTGTCACTCTCCTTGAGAAAATTTGGCTTACCTATGTTTACTTATGTTTTAATTTTTTACTTTTTTTTAGTTTTCTGAAACAGGGTCTTGCTATGTAGTTCAGGCTAGCCTTGAGTTCATTACATAGCCCAGGCTAGCCTTGAACTCCTAGCAATCCTCTTGCCTCAGCCTCCCAAGTGCTGGGATTACTGGTGTGCACAACCACACCCAGCCTTGTGATAGGTATTTGACTTTTAACTTTTTAGTTGTGAATTTATTTTCCTCTTAGAAACTTTTACAATGAAAACAGTTCACAGCTTTGAGAATATCAAGATAGTATTGAAATTAAGTCTTCAAAGTGGGTCTTTACTTCCGGGAAGATGGCGACCTGGTAGGCAGCAGAGAGGGAACCTCCTGGAGGATCGCCACCCAGACAGTGGAATATAGCAATATGAGAAGGATAGAAAGGAGAGAGGTGTGTACCCCGAACCCAGGAAGGATCTGAAATGGGAACGGAAGTCCTCAGAAAGACCAAGAAAACCTCTTCTGGAGGAAAGGATCGGAGGGCCACCGTGGCGCAGTCGGAGGGAGAAGAGACGGAGGAGGAAGCCACCGCTCCAAACACACCCTCGGCCCGCGCCCTCGCCCTCGTTCCGGCACTTGCAGCTTCAGCTTCAGAGACCACGCTCACGGAAGCCTCCCGACTAGGCCAGGGGAGAGCGGAGTTCCGAGAGCTGGTCCAGGGCTGGAGAGGGGAGGGCGCAGCCAGGAAAGGAGGCAGTGACGGTCGGGAGCAGTTGTCGAACCCAGTGTGAGGATGAGAAGTTACGACAGCCACTGGGGCAGAGTCCCCACCCTGCAGCAACCTTCCTAATCAGCGCCTGGAGGCAAGGTGGAGTCAAAGCAACCAGTACACATCCCACCACACCCAGCTCCGTGCCCGCCCCGAGGCTGTGGCCCCCTGCCTCTCCCCTGTGCGAGCGGCTACTGGCAGAGAGCAATGGGGAGCGTTGGCGGGGACCCCGGAGCTGCGGCAGCTCCCTGGCAGACGCGGGCTGGAGCACGGCAGCGGGAGAGAGCGGCGGACAGGGGTGGGTCGCGTGGCTCCACGCCCTTCTCACTCCAGCATCAGGCAGGAAGCACGAGCTGAGTTACCGGGCTTCAGCTCCCACCCTGAGCTCCCTCTGGGAGCACCTAGAGCCTCGGCGGCCTGTGCAACCACCACCTGTTCCTGACGGCAATGGGACGAGTCCACGGGCTTCAGGACTCACCCCAAACTACTAATACAAGCACCAAGAGGGTCTCCTTACTGCTTGCACATATGAATCTTGCATGAACCCATAGCAACAAATTGGATGAAAAGCAGCAGTCCAGGAGTCCGCAAAACAACATACTCTACACAGCAGACCCGAGAAAATCCTCCAACTCTGTTCTAGAACTAATTTCTAAACTCAGTTCATACCCTGGACTACCACAGTGAGCATGGGTAGGGGAGATCTCATGCCCTTGTGCCCAGCATCGTAAGTTCGCCCAATGCCCAGCCGCAAGGGGTGGGGAATGGCAATACTGGAGATTGGGAGGTGGGAGGAGGTGAAGACCTGGAACTAGGGTGCAGACCCGGCTCTCTTACTGGGTGGGGACAGCCTCCAAAGAGTCATAGGGGGCCTACAGGGAGACGCTAGTGGTCTATGAAGGTACCCGGGGGCCTTGACAGGGAGCTCAGTAGCCTGAGGGGGGAGGGTGCTCCCTCCAGGCTACATGAGAACCCTGAAGACCTGAACGGGGCCTCTGACATCGAGGTGACAGGGCGGAGCTGGACAGTCCGCTGGGGGCGCTCTATGGACTACACCCGCCCCCCCCTCGCGGTGATGGGGTGGAGCCGGGCAGTCTGCCGCGGGAGCCCCTTGGACTCGACCCCCCCCCAGTACCACGACGAGGCGGAGCCAGGCAGTCCGCTGTGAGCATAGGTGCTTTTCCACCTCCTATCATAGCAATTTGTGTACACCCATATATGTTATAGCATAATTTGAAGCAGCTATGTCTCTTCCCAAGGTGAGAGCTCAAGAGTGTAAATAAACTCAAAAGTGTAGTTATTATCACAGGGAAGATGACTGATTGGGTAGTAGAACAACAGAAATGAGGGTGGAGAAAATTGCTTAATCAAACAAGCCATCATCTGTATAACTGAGTAACAAATGTGAAGGTAACATTATGTAAGACAGCATCCAGAGCTAATTCCCTACTATGTTCTGTATAATTTTGTATTTCCTTTATTGTTTTTGTGTTAACATATGTGAAGATAACTTTATGTAATACAGCATCCAGTGCTAATTCCCTACTATATTCTACATAATTTTGTATTTCCTGTATTGTTTATGTGTTATTCTGGTTTATATGTCTCCATTCTTTTGTCTTTAAAAGAAAAAAAAAAGGGTCTTTAACCCTGCAACCTTATAACTGACTACTACCAAATTACCTGCTCTCTTCTGCCTTGAATCTTACCACATCTGTATTATTTTGAAATTTTAGAGTGTTTCCTACTTCCTAATATCTATATGCTACATGCTGTAGTCAGACATCACATTTCTGAGTAACTGAATGCTATTTTCCTGTTTTTTTCTCTGTATCCCTGAATGAACCACTTTTGTCTTAGTAGGATTATGATGTTATATAAAACAGATACTTATATAAATTAGATTTTGTTTTTGCACAGAGGAAGGAAATCTTAGAAGAGACAAAGCATGGTATATTAAATGCTCTCCTAGCTGGGCATGGTGGTACACACCTGTAATCCTATCACTCAGGAGGCTGAAGCAGGAGGATCACTATGAGTTAAAGGCCAGCCTGGTCTTCATTGGTGAGTTCAAGGCTAGACTGAGCTCTGTCTCAAAAAAAACAAAAACAAACAAACAAAAAGTTTTAAATAAATAATTTCCAAAATTATAATTTTTATAGTTCTTAAAATATAATTTAGGTATACCTGGAGAGAAAGGTATTTTTTTTTTTACAAATCTGTTACACTCTTATACTATTAGGTAGTCTTCTGTATTCTGCAGTGCAGGGTTTAGTTTTTTTATTGTTTCCCCTGCATTCAGTCTTGTCAATAAGATAGCTGTTTTTAGAAAGAAACCAAGGTATAATCCCTAGGTTATTACCTAGTCACTTACATTCCACCTCCGCTCTGCTGTACACAGCCTGATGATTTAGCTCCTGCCCTTCGTATCTGTATATCTAACGTAGTGTCTGTCTAGAGGGTAAATTGCATTGAATTAAACTGATTCCACTAATTTACTTTATTCAGTCACTCAAAATCCAGTACACGTTATCTTTGTGTTTTACCTTTCAAAGGACTGTCTTTTTTCCAAGTTTCTGGAAATACCTCTCCATATTCTCAACTGGTAATAATAGGGACAGAGCTGGCTTTTGATGCTGGATTAGTTTCAAGTGGAGAGATCAGAAAACCAGTTTCTTTACAACAGTCTTTTAAGAAGAGATACTCTGATAGAGCAATATGGTAATGACTAAGGAAATCATAAGGTCCCTGTATCTAAATGAAGGACCCAGCCGGCTAGTGTGTGCTCTGAAACACTATTGTGTTCACTTGTCTGGTATATGAGGCTGTCACTGGGTCTGACAGGGCCCCCAGCAGAGACCTACTGTCTCTCCCCTCATGGAGCAGGTAGTAGATTCACTGACTTAACCAAAAGGGGGGGAAAAAAGAATTTCAAGATGTGTTAGTGTGAGTGGTAATGCCGGGGATATAGCTCAGTGGCACAGTGCCTGCCTGGCAAGTGCAAGGTCATGAGTTCAATTCCCAGGACCAAAACAAACAAAACAATGGATAAGAAAGGTTTATTAGACAAAATTAAAAAGTAAAGAAAGACAGGTAGAGACTCCAGCTTGAGTAGCTGGGAATGGGCTTGCTCTGATGTAGGCATTGAGACAGTTTACCCCCAAAAGCACAAGGCCGGCTGAGGTAAGCTAAGGTTCAGCTGACTGTTATCTCAGTTCTGGTTTCCGCAGCTCTGGAAGGATCCTTGCAGTTTGAGGGGCAGTTGTTCCTGGACCCCAGGTCACTGTGGGTTTAAGACAATGTCTGGAGACTTTTAGTCACTCCTAGTGAGTTCAAAGTGGACATTGTAAAAGCTGGTACTTGGGTGTCCCTGTAAGCCCTGAAAATACTCTTACCTTGTCCTCAGTCTTGAGTGGAGATAAGATAGACAAGGTAAATTTAGGGCTCATAAACCTTGTTTTGCCAGTTATTCCTAAAGGGTTAATGTACATATATTCAAAGTTCTAAGTTTATAACGGGTACAAAATGAAGGCCAAGCATTACTTTGCTTTCAGTTCCCTATTGGGCAACTCTAGGCCCAAGTGAAGACTAATGGATGTTACCAAAAACTGCTTTTAAGTCCCTGTCTGCTTCAGAAGAAAACACAAAACATGCTTTTATTGAGGAACAGGTTAAGGGCCCAGGAATGAATTTGTCCTCTTACCTGTGGTGGACTCTGATCATACCAAATCTGTTGTCATAAATGTAATCAATTTTATTCTTTTCTATATATTAAGCAAAATGACATTCAGAAGACCCTGTATCAATAATCAGTAAAAACTAATCCTCTTCTTTCATGAGCTGATGATACTCAAACTAGACAGGGTGGATTCTGAGAAGGAAGCCATATTGGCCAATACACCAAGTCAAGGTAGGACATCTTTGAGCATGTTCAAGATAAGACAGTAGACCAGAACTACTTGTACAGCATGGTGGGAGTGTGGTGTAAGACTGGAGAGGCAGGTAACAAAATGTGGAAGTTTTTGAATGTCAACTTAAGACATTTAGATTTTACTTTTTATGTAGTACTGAATCTTTGGCTATTTAGCTGGAAGGGATGAAGTACTGATATGCTCTGTTTTATAAAGGTGACTCTAGGAACAGTAGACTGAAACCATAGAGTGAAAGTAGAAAAGACATTGCATTGTGATACAGAAATAAAATTCAGACTTATTTAAATCATAACTAACTAATAAATGGTGGAGCTAGGACCCAGTGATCTCGCTCCAGATGCACTCACTATGCTATGTACCCTCTGCAGTGTAAATATATTGTAATGACTGTGTGGGTCTCTTCAGTAGGAGGGAGAGCCCTGTCTTTTCATGTTTTATTCCCTGGTGTCTTAGTGTCTTTCACAAAAAGTAGTGAGTGCTTCGTTAGTCCGCTCACTTGCCCAGGATGGCTCAGCTCTACTAGTACTGACACTTCTCTCAAATGCACGCCCTCCAGTGTGAGAGCTCCCAGCGCTCCATGCTCTCCAACACCTGATAGTGTGTGTCTTTTTTCTTTTTTTTTTTTTTTTTCGGTACCAGGGATCGAACTCAGGACCTTGCACTTGCCAGGCAAGCGCTTATGCCACTGAGCTATACCCCCAAGCCCCTTCTTTTTTCATTTTAGCTCTTTCGATGGATGTCTCAGTGTGGTGAGGTTGTTTGGTTTTAATGTTTTAAAAAATTGAGGCAAAATTTACATAAAACTAACCTTTTAAAACTAAACAGTTCAGTAGCATCTGGTGTCCTCAGGGTGTTGTACAACTACCACTTGTATCTTGCTCCAAACCATTTCTTCACCCACTGGGAAGCAGTTGCCCCGACTCCGCGCTCCCTCCAGCCCTCATCTGTACTGTTTCTATGGGTGCACCTATTCTGAATAGGTCATTTAAATGGGAGGACATAACATGTAACATTTCAATTTGCATCTTTTCACTTAGTGTGTTTTGATGTTTACCCACACAGTAGGTAGTATCAGCAGTTTATGGCTGATTAATATTCTGTCAGCTGTATATATATCACAACTTGTTTATCCATTCATCCAGTGATACCCATTTAAGCTGTTTCTATGTTTTAGACATTGAATGGTGCTGTTAAGGATGTGTGTAGGTAGTGTCTTCATTCCTTTGACTATGTACATGAAAAGAATTGCTAGGTTCCAGGGTGTTATGGTTGATACATTGTGTCAACTTGGGGAGTTTAAAAGGTTAACTATGTGATTCAGCAGGAAGCCAGGGTGCTTACTTTGTACACATCCTGAGCCTGTGGAAGAGGAGGGTATGGAGACTGTGTGAGAGCTACACGCCCCCTGGGTGGGGGTAGGTTGTTTATAAGATAAGGGATAGAAAGAGGCTGCTTGCTGCCATTCCTCCCTTTTGCTTGTGGTTTTTGCTGTGCTCTGCGCCATGAATGTTTGCCCTCTGCCTTGTGCCACTCTGCCTAATTCTGTTCCTCAGAATTTGATTCAGTGTGCCCAGCGATCCAGGTACTCGACCCCTAAGGCCAAGCGAGAGGAAAGTTTGGCTACTGCTCCAGGTAGCAGCAGACCTTGGCATCATCCACATGGCTCTGGCTTTAGGTGCAAGGAAAATGCAAGAGCTCTGAGGTTAAAGAGGCTTCCACCCAGATTTCAGAAGGCCTGGGAGGCCAGGCAGTGTGCCCTGAAAGGGCAGTATGTGAGGCTGTGAGTGTGAAGCAAAAGGTGCCCTGGAGACCTCAGAAGTTTGGAAAAGCCAGGAACGTGGATCATCAGAGGAAAGCTGCAAGGAGGAACCAAAGCAGACCTAAGAGAGAAGTCATGCAGGCTGTAACCAACAGAAGTGCCAAAGGGGTGAACTCATGCAAGCCCTTTGGAGCTCAAAATGTACAATATGTTGTTTCAGATGCTGGATGTGGAATTACAGGACACAATGTTAGCCCTGCTGGATTTTGGACTTGCTTTGGTCCCAATGCTCTATATTCCCCTGTTTGTGCCTTTTGGAATGGTGATGTTTATTTTGTGCCTTTAAATGTTAGAAGTGTTTAATTTTCATTTGTACAGAGGTGGTATCTTTGTATCTGGAAACTGGGTTTAAGGAAATGTATCTGGTTGCCAAGTTGACAAGGGGTGGAATGTTATGGTTGATACATTGTGTCAACTTGGGGAGTTTAAAAGGTTAACTATGTGATTCAGCAGGAAGCCAGGATGCTTGCTTTGTATACATCCTGAGCCTGTGGAAGAGGAGGGCATGGAGACTGTGTGAGAGCTACACGCCCCCTGGGTGGGGGTAGGCTGTTTACAAGCTAAGGGATAGAAAGAGATTGCTTGCCTGCCATTCGTCCCTTTTTGCTCTGGTTTTTGCTGTGCTCTGCTGCCCTGAACAGTTTGCCCTCTGCCTTGTGCCACTGTGCCTCTGAGCCAGCCAAGTATGGACTGAAACCTCCACAAACTGTAAGCTAAATAAGCCTTTCCTTTCTTCATTTGGGGTGTTGGGTATTTTGTCTCAGCAATGAGGGAAAAGTAACCAAGACACAGGGTAATGGTTTATCTTTTTGAGGCACCCTCAACCTGTTTCCATAGCATCTAAACCGTGTTACACTCTCACCAACAGAGTGAGGATTCCTCTTTCCCTGTATCCTTACCAACATTTGTTATTTTCTATTTTTGTTGTTCTGCAGTGGTAGTTCTTTTATAGCCATCCTAAAGTGTGAATGGTACCCACTGGGTCTTGATTTACATTCCCTGATGACAGTGATGTTAAGAATTGTTCTTGGGCTCTGTTAGCCATTTGTGTATCTGTTTTGAAGAAATGCCTTTTTTTATTGGATGATTTTTCTTTATGTTATTGAGTTTATTAGATTCTCTATATACTACACACATACATACATGATTTACAAATAGTTTACTATATTCTGTATGGGTTTTTCACTTTTTAAAGAATCTACTGTCAAATATGATATTATGAATTTTACCCCTATGTTTTCATCTGTGCATTTTATAGTTTTACTTCTTTCTTCAGGTTGTTAATCCGTTTTACATTAATTTTTATATGTAGCATGTTAGAGGTCCAGTTTCATTCTTTTTGCAAGTGTGTATGCAGTGTGATTAAAATACACAGTGACTGGTTAGTCTTACAAATTACTATAATAATGAACTACAAGCATGTACTAATAAAGTAAAAAAATTATTACAGTGAAAGGCACATTGGCAGTGATCCCAATCACAGTACTCCCCTCGCTTCCAAGACTCTTATCCCATCGTTCTTGCCACTTTCTGAAGCAATTCTAGAAGTCTTTCATATCCTTACAAGGTTTGATCAAAAATACACTCAATGCTGCTGCTGGGTTCCATCCACAGAAAAGCAGGCTCCAGAAAAAATAATATGACCTCATCCACCTTACTGATCTGGCAGTCTGCTCTGGCTCTTCCTCAAAGTCAAAATGACCATGAGAGGTGAACATTGTGAATCAGTTCAGGAATTCCAGGCTGCCACAACTATGTAACTAAAGACACAAAGAACTTCCAGAACTGCTTCCAGAAATGATAAGAACTATGTGATAAATGTATTTGAAGGAATGGAAAATATCTTGAGAGGGATTAATAATAATGTATCTCATACTGCAATAGATTTTTTTAAAAATATAAGCATTCGCCATATTTTTCTGCTATGCCACCTGTGTAGTTTCAGCACCATTTGTTGAAAAGGTTGTATTTTCCCATTAAATAGTCTTGTTTGTCAAAAATCATTTGATCATATATACAGGGTTATTTCTAGGATTTTGTCTGGTGTCAAAAATCATGTGATCATATATACAGGGTTATTTCTAGGATTTTGTCTGGTGCACTGGTCTATATGTCTGTCTTTATGCCAGTCCACACTGGTTTTATTACTGTTGCTCTGAAGTCAGAACTTAAGAATTCTATATCCATCATCTCCTCCTCCTCCTCACCTTAACAATCTTAAGCCTCTCAATTTATACGTGTGGGTTTGTTTGTATTTATTCGTGTCTCCTTCAATTCTTTCAGCAGTATTTTATAACTTTCAGTATAGAAGTCCTTTGCCTCCTTAATTGTCCTCATATTTTATTGTTTGATGCTATTTTAAATGGAATTGTCTTTATTTTCTTTATTGTTCATAACTACATTTTGTGTGTTAATTGTGGGTACTGCAATATTGATAAATTCATTCTAACAAGTTTGCTGTGGGATCTTTAGGATTTTCTACATAAAATATGATTCTATCTGTAAATACTTCTTTCCAATTTGGGTGTCTTTCATTTCTTTGTCTTACCTAACTGCACTGGCTAGAACTTCCAGGACTGTTGAGTAGAAGTGGCAAAGAGGGCATCCTTATGTTGTTCCTGATATCAGAGGAAAAGTTGTCAGTCACCAACCTATGTAGATGTGGTTTTTCCATTTAAGATATTCATGATAGTCAACTTTGCATTCCTGTGATAAACTATGTAAGATAATCAACTTAAAGATAGGAAAGGCTTCTTTTGGTTCATGGTTCAGACGTGGTTGCTTGGCTGCACTGTCTTTGGATTTACAGTAAGACTGTACATCACAATGGGAGAACATCGAAGAGAGCACTGCTCACATCCATGGCAGCAAAAGGGTGAAGGCAAGGCTGGCATCCTAGTGTCCCCTTCAGGGCTATGCTCCGATGACCTACCTTCCCTCAACAAAATAGGGTGGTGTCCCTGTGACTGATTTCACTAATATGTACAGCTTGTTGAAATCCACCATCTCAACAGTCTTACAGAGAAAGACTTGTAAAAGGAAATCAGTGTTGCTAAAGGCATTACTCAGATTAGTAAGTCATGATCAATGGTATTAGATAAGGTAGAAAGGCTGTCATTGGTGTAGGTAAACAAAAGGCAGATGGCAGTTATGGGCTATTTGAATCTATAATTTGTGAAAAAGCTAGGCCTGTACATGTAGGTCTTGTGAAGGATAATCCATCAGCGAGTGACATTGGTGAAACATTTTGTGCCTGTAAGGGGTGGTTTCACAATTCTAAAGTGAGAGCTGGTGGTCGTAGTGTAACTAGGCATGGTGAAGCAGACAGTGCTAATAAAAGGGCTGATGAAAATCACATACACCACTTTGAAACGGTGACACAGAAATGGCTTTCACTCTCATTAAGTTTTCACTTGTGATGAAAGTGGCCTTTCTGGAAGAAAATGCACAGGAGAACATACATTACAGAAGATAAGAAAATTCCAGGCCACAGATAGGCTAACCTTATTGCTATGTGCCAGTCTGAGTGGTGACCTCAAGATAAAGCTTCTCTTGGTTTATCACTGGGAGACCCCAAGATTGTTCAGAGAGTGTTCACAAAACATAAAGTCATGAATAGGCTAGGGGTCGTGTGGAGAGCTAATGCAAAAGGCTGGGTAACAAGAGTACTTTGTCTTGAGTGGATCAGGGAGGCTTTCTGTCTAACTATTAAGAAATACCTAGAAGACAAAGGTTTACCACTCAGGGCTCTCCTCACCAAGGGCAATGCTCTTTCTCACCCACAAGATTTGGAAGAACTGGCTGAAGAATTCACATGGTCTCAGTTGAGCTCCTCCCACCTAATACAACTCCTCCCCTGCAGCCTAGGGACCATCAGGTTATAGCTAACTTTAAGAAGCAATTTACCAAGGAGCTGTTCTGAAGTGCTTGCCTCAAGCACCAATATCACTGTATCCATAAGGTTTAAATATGTTTTAGTTTTATTTTCATTTGTCTCTTAAGTATTTTCTAATTTCCCTTTTCATTTTTCTTTCACCTGCCCATTGGTTGTGTAAGAGTAAGTTTTCTAATTGCCACATAGTTGTGATTTTTAGTTTCTAGTTTTCCTGCTGTTATTGATCTCCAGCTTCACTCCAAGAGACTAGATAAAATGCTTTTTTGACAGTTGTTTTGTGGCCTAATATGTTTTATTATCCTGGAGAATATTCCTTGTGCACTTGAAAAGAATGGGTATTATGCAGTCATTGGGTGGCTTATTGTGTAGCGGTATCTGCTAGGTCTAGTTGGTTGTAATGCTGTTCAAGTCTTTGACTTCCTTATTTTCCATCTAGATGATTTAGCCATATTGAAAATGGGCTATTAAAGTCACCAGCCATTACTATAGAAGTGTCCTACTTCAATCTGTCAATGTTTATTTCATGTATTTGGGGCTGTGTTACTTGGTGTGTATATGTTTATTCATTAATCTTTGATGAATCACCCCTTTTGTAAGTGTATAACTTCCTTTGTTTCTCTGACCATGTTTGACTTAGTTTGTTGTGAGTCAATGTCCTAGTTGTTCCCAGACAGGTTAGAACAGACAAGCATAACTTGTAAGTGGACCAGGCTCCCATCTTGGAAGTCAGATTGCTAAATCAAGGCCTGGGAGGGAACAAGGCAGGGAAAAGCACCACAAAGCCTTTCTAGCATTTTGAAGTTAATTGACTTTTCCTTTATTCAACATTTTCTTTGGGGTGGGTGGGTGCATGGAGCCTTTTTGCTGCTGTCCCTCTCCTGAGTGCAATTGATGAACATATCTTTAATCCCAAGGAGAAAACAGCAGGAAAAATAAAAATAGAAACTGCTAAAAGGGGATGGTAAAGGACCAAAACCTTATAGGAAGCTACAAAGGTGAGTGTTAAAACCAGTTCTGGGGAGATTTTAGGTGAATGGGTGGAAATCGTAGCCATAATCTTTGTTAAGAGTTTTTAAAAGCTCAATAAACAGTTAATGAATTTTCTAACTATATGGTATTTGTATTACTACCTTGCTAGTCCTTCCCTAGAAACATAATCTAGTGGTGACAATGCTCGCAACACAGTACCAAAGTAAAATAGTGCATATATGCAGAGAGACAGTCACGGGACCCAATGCCGAGAGTGAGGAGTCTGCCAAGCAGCTAGAGAAGGGGAAGGGGCCTGAGAACGCTGCGTCTTCATTCTTGGTAGCCTGTGGCTCTGTGTCTGGGACTCTCCTGTCTGTCCCGGTCACCTTGGACCAGCATTCTCCTTGCTACCAACTGTACCTCTCCACACAAGCTAGAAATCAAGGTACAGAGTGGAAACGTTGGATCCAGTTGCCTGTCATCTTTAATATGATTTTTTAATTCTTGAAATAAAAATGTGGATAATACAATAGTTTTATTAATTTGTTGTAAAATGAGGAGAATAGTAGGGTTGTTTTGATGATTACATCAGTTACCACCTGAAAAACACTTGGATCTTAACATGGAATAAGTAGTAGGAGAATTCTTAACTAGCAGAGTAAGGCAAGTCTGCTTAGCAGTGACACGGCTCTGAAAGAAGCTATTATTATATGAATCCTTTCTTAGTTCTCTATTTCCATCTGTTTGCATATTTTGAAGGAAAGTCTTGGAAAATATTTGTAGACCTGCTATTATTTATCTCACTTTTTGCTTTAAGAAACATTAGAGAACAATTAGTTTACTATTTTTACGTGTTCACGTTGATCCCTATTACAGTATTTTAACATATCTGAGTCTATAATTATATCTGTTTATCATCCCTAACTTTATTTATTGTATGTCTGGGTTTGTCTGTTGTTATTCTTCACAAAGAACAGTGTATGGCTTCACTTATCAAGTCACTTTTTGTTGTTTTACATTTCATTAATATCTTCTGGTTGTTTTTTTTGTTTTGTTTTGTTTTTGAGACAGGGTCTCACTATGTACTTCAGCTGGCCTTGAACTTGCTGTGTACAGCCTGAGCTGGCCTTTGCAATGGTCCTGCCTCGGCCTCCTGAGTGCTGGGATTACAGGCGTGCACCACCACACCCAGATGTACCTGCTTTTGAAGTATTTTTATTCCATTAATGAAATTCATGTCTCCATTTATCTTTTAAAATTATTGTCATTAATTGTCACCCTCATTTCCCCTCCTATAAATGTTGGCCTGCCCCATATGAATGTTCATCTTTCTGGGAATTCCTTTTCCCCATCCCCCCCCTTCCCTCAATCTTTCCCGTTTCCATTTATAAAACTTGGTTTTTGTTTCCCTTCTATTCTTTTTCTAACCCCTATTCTCTTCCCTTCCCTCTCCTCCCCGCTTGTTCCCCTTCCCACTTGAACATTTTCTTTCTACTTCCCAGTATCTGTCTTCCATTTCGGTCTTTAATTTACCCATTGGGTTCTCACACAAGAGAAGCAATGCAATATTTAAACACATCTGATTGATTTCACTTAAAATTTTGTTTTCAAAGTACCTCCATTTACTTAAGAATCTCTCAAATATGCCATGCTTTATGGCAGAGTAGTACTCCATTATATATAAAAAACACTTTATGGGAATTTCTTGGGCCATTTGAATTGGAGATTGATGCTTTTTTCAGGTATAGGAAACCTGTTATTCATTCTCTCTCTCTCC
>PVLD010010606.1:0-51399 GCA_004027595.1 Dinomys branickii
AGACAAAAATGTATGTATGTATATAGGAATATATATGAATATACATATGTGCAGGAGGGTTAACATGGTTCTACTATTGTATTATATCACTTAATGCTAAGCAATAATCGATGACAGGATATTAGATTAATAGTGTATATCTGTATGTGTTAGCCTGAACACACACTTCGAAGATATCAATATGTAAAGCAGCAACAAGAGGTGTTTTTTTCTGTTGTTGTTGTTGTTGATGTTGTTGCTGTTGTTGATGTATGCCTGTTTTCTTTCTTGTCTTTGGATTTTTGGTTTTTGTATTTTTTTTTTTCTGTTGTTGAGAGGATTAACTGTCTGACTAAATTTGCATGTCTATATATGGGTCCATACATCTACAATTCGAAGATATCAATGGATAAAGCAACAACTACTGTTGAGACCATATCACCTTGTCTATAGATTAGGTGTGATTCTACTATTTTCTATGATAATCGGTGTCTGTTTGTCAATATGTTTTTGTGCTTTTATGTTTCTAAAATAAAAAAAAAAAGAATTATTGTATCTGTGTTCATTAGGTATATTTTCTTGGCTTGTAGTTTTCTTTCCTTTTTTTGCTACTGTCTTCTTATGTGGAATTTGTAACAGGAGCTCATAGAAATTCAAAGGAGCTAGAGATGCTTTCAAAACCCTAAGTTACTTAAGTGTTGTTTATACTCACTTGGACATCTAAATCTTAAATACTTAAAATAGGGAATTTTATAATATATACTCAAAAGAAGAAATTTAAATCTCAAAGGAAGAAATTTAAATACTAAAATTTTTTTCAACAAATATATATTAGCAAGGCAAATAATATATCCTCATCTAGTATGTAATTTAAATCACTGCAGTTAAGACAAAACATCCTGTTCATTAAGTAAAAGGGACCTCTGCTATGGGGTCATATCTCATACATAATTAACAATTCAGAACTTCAGAAATTGAACAGATGCCAATATTCTCTCTCTTTTTTTTAATCTGGAAAAAAGAAAATTCCTTTGAATTTCATTCGAAGGTTGAACAAAAGTTCCATAGTTGCACACTATGAATAACTCTGAAGAGTTTTCATGATTCCAGTGATAAAAGGGAAACTTCAAGCCAACATTTTAGAGAAGACATTCAGGCCACGTGACCTCATCAACCTGGAAATTGTTGGTGGCAAATACAGAGCAGGGGCAGAGAAGCTGTTTCTGTGTACAATGGTTAGTCCACGTGCCTACTTCTGCTGCTACTGTTCGCTCACCTGTGGTCATGCCCACACCCCCGGTTGACTAGATTCTCAATGCTTATCTTGAACCTAACTGGATATTTCCTTGAAGGCCAAAACAAGCACTGTTAGCAAGAATCTTGGGAATAATGAGCAATGTGTCAACAAATGCTTGGATGTAAGTCAGGTTCTGCCCTTCACACTGGGCTTATATGTAATCAGAGCTTCTGCCACTTCCATGCTACTTCTGCTATGCCACCACCTGCACCACATAGCCATCATGTGTATCATTTTAAACAGTCACCAACCAACACTGATTGCATCTCTTATTTGAGTGACTATGTATTTTCTTTATCCTTTGATCCATAATCTGACATTATGTGATTGTTACATTTCTCAATAAAATTGAACTTCTACCAATATGTACTCATAGATGAATCCTGAAGGACCCAGATAGGTCACCAAAAGAATTTAGAACTTCCCAAAGGCTGGGCAAGTTAGGCTTTCCATGTTTTCCCTTTTAGCTCTCTGAAGGACTTCTATGCCTTTTTCTTCTAGAGCATCTAAGGACAGGAGTCATTTTCATTGGTAACAACAAACCATCTGAACCACTACATTTGTTTATTACTTCTATCATATTTAAACTGTCTCTCTGATACATTTTCTTTCAGAGTTTACTAGTTTCTCTCTCCTTCTACACTCATAAAAAGCCAGAAATCACTCCAATTTTTTTCATATCCCAATGACACATTATACATGAGGATGTATGCAACTTCTACTTTAATAAAAATGGAAGAGTATTGTTCCCCATAGTCCAAAACAGGCCCTCCAAGGAAGCTTGTATCAATTTCAGGTTTATGCCTCATGTCCATGATCTGTACCATGAAGAGGCTGATAAAAGAAAATCTTATCTTTTACTGGCCAAAATAGAGCCCACATTAGGCTCTGTTGAGTGAGATACTAGCAAATTCATTAGGAGTATATCTCACTTAGCAGAAGAAAAGGAGGGACCAGTTCAGCCAGATAGGATGGGGTAATTTGTGTCTTCTGAATGCCTCACAATTCATTCTTACTACTTTTACTTTAAATAGTTAATTGCTTTTAAAAATTTAAATAAGAAAAGTACTTTTCTATTTGCTTAAATAGGAGTAGATGCTGTGCTAGTCAACCTTGAATCACTATGACAAAATACCTGAAGCAGGATATTTACAAAACAAGGAAGGTTTATTCAGGTGATGATTCTGGAGAATATAGTCCAAGCTTGGGAAGCCTCATCTGTTTGTTTACAGAGAGGCTGTTGTTGGATGGCCTTGACAAAGGCAGGAAGCAAATTGTTCATATCACAAGTCAGGAAGCACAGAGGGAGGGAGGGAGAGAGAGAGGGAGAGAGAGGGAGAGAGACAGAGACAGAGACAGAGACACAGATAGACAGAGACACGCAGAGAGAATCTATCTCACAGTCCTTTTATCAGGCAAACCTGTAATGACCTAAGGACATTTTTTGAAGCTCTAACATCTGAAAGTTGACAATCCAAATGGCACCTGTTTGGGAGCAAAGACTTTAGCACATAGGAAGAATATACATAAAGGTTTTGCCTCAGTAATGAAACAATACTAGTTCCCCATAGGGAGACACCATCCATATTGAAATCATAGCAGTTACCATTTCCACTGAGCTTCACTGTGTTGTGTAGGTTCGTATTTCTACCTGACAACATGTCTGTCCACCTTAAAGGACAAGAGCATTTTTTAAACGTGTAGTCTTGTGCATATTTTAGTGGTGAATTCTTTCATTTTTTAATGAAACAAAACCTTACTTTTTGACTTCATTTTTGAATTTTTTCCCCACTGGGTACAGAATTATAAGTGATAGATTTCCTCTGAGTGCTTAATAGTGTTGCTTGAGAATGCTCATTTTTTCATCTTTCTTCTCTAATTCCTTTTAGATTTTTCCCTCCCCTTTGTTTTCAGTACCTTAATTATGATGTATCCCTTTTCTTGTACCTTGATTTCCCTGAGTTACCTGAGTCTGAGGATCTAAAGTTTTCATCAGATTTGAAAATGTCTCCACCATTTTCTCACTTGGTATTTTTTTCTATTCCTCCACTGTCATGTAAAGTCTTCAGTTACACATGTAATCGGCCCCTTCAAATTCTCTCATAAGTCATTGATACTGTTTAATACTTTTCAGTCTTTTTTTCATTTTGTGTAGTTTGTCTTCCAGCTCATTACTGTTTTCTTTTATAAATCTTGGTTTGCCATTAATTCAATCTACTGTAGTTTTAATCTCAGATATTGTAGTTTTCATCTCTAGAAGTTTAACTAAGAAAATAAATCCCGTATTTCTATTTACCATGCTCAATTTTATCTCCAACTCTTCTAATATATGGAAATATAGTTATTACAATAATTTTAATATCATAGGCTACTGATTCTATCATCTGTGACATTTCTGCATTTATTTTAACTGATTGATTTTTTTCCCTAGTTAGGGGCTGTATTTTTCTATTTTTTGCATTCCTGATAATTTTGACTGGGTCACTTGTGAATTTGACTTGATAGATGCTTGAAGTTCTTACAAATATTCCTTAGTGTTTATTTTAGAGCTAATATTGTTCCACTAGTGAGGTAAAACCCTTCTGCATGTTTTTTTTGATAATCCACTGTTACAAAGTTTTCTAATCTGTGAGAGGATAGACATTACTTTTAGGCCTGGATGAGCCAAAGTTACAGTACCACTTCCTTATTCCTTTTAGTTAGTAGTTTCCTGAACTTTGATGGCCTCTCTCTCCCTCTGTTTCTTTCTCTGTCTCTCTCTCTGTCTCTGACACACATATACACAATACACATTCCAGTACCACCTGAACTCTCCAGCTTTTATTTGCCATTTTTGCTTATTTGTTTATTTTTTAAACAGGGTCTCCTTGTGTAATTTAGATCAGCTTTAAATTCACTATGTAGCCTAAGCTAGCCTCAAACTCCCAATGTCCTCCTGTCTCAGCCTCCCAAGTGCTGTGATTACAGGTGTGCACCGTCATACCCGGCTTTTGAAGTGTCCAGCTTTTCTACTTTCTCAAAAGCAATTAAAGAGATTAGATAAAATTTGGAATAAAAAAATCTGGATTTTAGCTGGAACACTGACTGCTATTAAGATGTAGAGCCCTAGCAAAGAGCTGCATGAGGCACAGTTAGGGAGTCATGTTTCAAAGTCTTCCCAAGCTGATTCTTTCTAGGGTTAACTCTCTCCTAAGTACATCCATTAAGGGAGCTTTCCGTTCAAAGGCTTGGTGCTAATGAGAATATTGAGAAAATCGACTGGAAGACTTTTTTTTCCTATTGAAATTCAGCTTTGAGAATACATTACAAGGCTTAAACAAATTTCATTATCCCAGACCAAAATGAATCAACAGTCTAAAGCAGTTTATGTGTAGGGTGGCAATGAGAACATCTAGGCACGGGCACTGCATTTGTTATGTCCAGTGGGCAGAGTCTGAATGCTGATAAGCTGGATGAGAGGCATATTGTATCCAGGAAGTGTTGGTAAGAATAACATATTAGATGGTGTCATTATGCTGTAATAATTCGGAGTACTGAAAGTCTTTCCCTAATGAACTTAATAGATTTCATGTCTAGGACATTAGTGACTTATTTGCCTCTAAATATCGTAAGAAGTCAGAGGCCCTTGCCATGGAGTCACATGCAAGCACATGCATAACATGAGAAAAGCTACCTGCCAGTGCAATAATTTTAAATCCATCTCTCCTTCCTTTTTCCTTTCACATCAAAAAACCAACCCTCTTTCTCAGGAGCAAAGACCTTTGGCCCAGCTCAGTTTTTCAGGGGGGGTTGTTCCTTATCTCTGGGTCAACCTGACTGAGAAAGACAGAATATTCACCACACCCAGCACAGTGCCTGGAACATGGTAAGATATTCACTAAGCAAAGACGCTCTTCTGAGAAAAGGCTGACTGGCTTTGCCGTCCCTTCACCCATCTCTGCGTGTGGATCTTCAAGGAACTAAACAGTAGGTAATTACGTTTTGGGTTTTGTTTGTGTTTTTGTTTTTTGCTTCTGGCTTCTCGTGCAAGATAAAAAGTTTTGTGGTGTATCTATAATTTAGCCTGTTGTAAATAGTTTATTTTTACTTCCAAATACTATGCCACCGTAGGAATACACCACATTTTACTTCTCTAGGATAGACCGTAGGGTAGCCTCTCTGCCTAACTTTTCAAAAATGAAAAAAAGAATGGTAAAACTGTTTTCCCCAGTGGCTGCCCCAGCTTACGCTCCCATCAGCGACACACAGCTCACATTTCTCTATGTAAATTGTCTCTTTAATTATGTCAACTGTCCACCAGTCTAAGCCCCAGACCTTATCTTAACTGACAATAAGAGCTTGGGTCAGTGTCCTGAAACAACTGTAATTTGGACTAAATGATTCATAACTGTCTCAAGAAGCAATTCCTTCTTAGTTGCATGGATGGACTACTACTCTTTTTAATTATTAAGGCAAGCCAGTGTGAAATCCTAGAACATATACCCTCCTATCCCAAATAGTTCCTCTGACTGCATAAGTGCCACTGGTAGTGGGACCACAGAAACAAAGAAAGTATGACCAGGCATATTTTATATTAATGTAACACTTTACATGTGAAAACCAAGGAAAATCTTGTACATTTTATTCAGAAAAAATCCGTATCATTGTTCACTATAGTGAGCTTAAAGGATATCTAAGGCTTTGAATAACTTTATACAAATACAAAAAGACATGGGCTGGGGATATAGCTCAGCAGCATAAGCAGCTGGCTGGCAAGTGCAAGGTCCTGAGATTGATTCCCATTACCAAAAAAGAAAACAAATATAAAAAGACAAAATGTACACTGTAATTTTTCAAAGCTACATTGCTTATTAAGTATAGCAATTGCTCAGTCAAAACTGGCTGGATGAATCTAACCTAAGAATAAACTTACTTCTTCTAAGGGGCTAAAATGATACAAAATAATGACTTAGTGTTGTAATAAAAGTTGTCAATTTTATTAAAAGCAGATTTAATTTCTGACAGTTAAGTAAATTTTCTTTAAAAAAAAGCCCATTTCATTGTATTACTTCATAAGAATAAGTTGGCGCAGTGAGACCATCACTGATCAAGACATATACAAAGCACCACACATAAATAAATGCAGATAACCATTACAAACTTTCCTATATGTACAGGTTCCCTTACGCATCCACACATATATTTACAGCTAATAAATAAAATTCAAAGCCAAAGCATCATTGATATATATTGCTATATATATAGCAAAGTCTATACAAGCTAGAGTTTCCAGTGTCATGCACTGATTTGCCAAATCTTTTAAGTTTATGCATCTTTGATCAAAACCCAAATCCAGAAAAATCAATGAATTAGCAATAAAGGGGGATACCAGTGACAAATCATACATCATTTTATTGTTAGAGCAAATTCCAAGCCTGGTGGAGTCAATCACAGCATTTGTCCTACAGTATATAGCTATAAGTATCTCTCTCCAGTAAAGGGATGTTCCAGCACATCTGAAATTACTTCTACTCCAGGATGTTCCAATACACCCCTTGATTGTGTACATTTCAAATCATGCTGCATGGTGAGTATACATGTGGGGCTTCATATATGAGTTTGTTTTCAGACACCCACACACTTTCACTGATTGGGTTCCCCGCAACAACCTCTGATACATATGACTTCTCTATCATTTTATACTAATATATAGAAAAGCATTCTGAAAATGTGAGATCTAGCTTACAAATAATTATTCATTCGCTTTTGTCTAGTCGTTCAAAACAATAATAATAGCCCTGCTGGCACTTGGTGTGGCTATGGCAATCGATGGTTTATTCTCAATGGTTTATAAGCATTGCTTATGCATAGATCCTAGGCACATATTTTTTAACTTAGTAAAAGTGGTTCCTTTCTAGTCTGTATTTCACATGATGCAGAATTTGGACTTGAACACATCCAAGACAGAAATGAAGAGATATGCTCAAAGTACAACAGAGGCATGATCACAGCAAGCCTAAATAGTGTCAGATGATAAGTAAGATGTAGACGATTTGAAAGATCTGAAAATACCAATATCATCGTTTTCTTTTTCCACCATCCAAATTATGTGTCAGCTGAGAATTTACAGGTTCATTTTCAACATGTGTCCAGAGATCATTGTTTGCATATAATATTAAGACAAAGAAAAAAGAAGGGGTAGAGAGATCGTCATGATGCAAATCAAGGGGGCCAAAGCTCAGGACCTCATCAGCCCTGTTGTCTCTCCCTCTCTGCTCATCACATTCCCTGGTTTTGCTACTGGACCACATGCCAGTGTCAAGAGAACCATTAAAAAAGATCAGAGATGTTCACTGCTATGTGAATGGATCTGACTTGTGCCGCAGAAAACCTTTTTTAATATTCAGACTTGAAGAAAACTCTGAGAAGGCTTCAGTCTCCCGAACCCAAAATTCAATTAAAATAAGTTCTAACTAATTTTTGACCATAGCCAAAGGAGCCACATGAATAAGCCATATTTCACTATGGGCATAAACAATTTTTTTTCCTCAAAGGACAAAGCTCAGGGCCTTTCCTGTCTACCATCTTTTAATGCTGGGAGGTTGTGCAATTTGCCCACTAGACTCCTCAAATGGAACTAGACACATTTTAGTATTTGAGATTGTCTCTAATTGAACTAAGAAGGAGATAGCTGGGATGAATACTCGGGGAAATCCACTTTTAAACACTCAAAACACTGGACATCTTTCATAAAATTCACTTTGTTCACTTCGTTCTTCACAGAGTTCATGTGCTGGTCTTCTTTCTGTACATTTGCCCAGGGTCTGAGAAAAAACAGAAGGAGGCAATTTATTATCTGCTTAGTGATTTACAATCCTTTCCCCTCACTACCACTTTAATGATAATAAAAAGCATTCAACTGGAAATTCAGAGCCAGGGTTATAAGAACACACTGGGGGGAGGGGTTGATAATGGATCAGAGGAGGTGGTAGACCCCTGGGAATAACAGACACTAACATTTAAGCAACCACGTCCTAAGAAGGGCATCATTTTCAGACAGAGCCAAGAGACTTCAAAAGTTAGGAGGATTTCCTACTTCCAAAATTTACCTAATGAAAGGCCTATTTCATTTTTTTCTTATGATATGAGACTTCTGAGGAATTATCAGAAGATGCCAGAAAAAGAGCCTTTTGTTTAATTGATTTTGGGTCAGAGTGGAAAGAAATTCCAGATGATTATTAATCTCATTCATAATTATCTTCTAGATAAAGTTAAGATATATTTTAATAAAGCTGCCTAAATATCAGTTCAGCAATCCTATAATCAGACAAGGATATATCATGTGACTTTCTCTGTTAAATTCTGGCAATTTATATAAATAGTTTGACCAGAGGTGCATTAGAAAAAGCTGGAGTTATTTCCTGATTTGCTGGGCTTTGCTTTTACATTCACATATGGATTTAAAATTGTAGATAGTTTGGGGACAAGGTGTAGGTGTTTGTTATTTCTGTGTAACTTAAATACTTTTTCTAAATCTTTATAGGAGAGTCTCTTTGTAAGAACTGAAGCAAATGTGAAATTATATCATGTTTGTGATGAGTGAAAGCAAAATAATGAGCTTCTTAGTAGAAAAATGTCCATATTCATAAGAATTGAATGATTGTGCCTGGCCTCAATTCCAGTGATCCTTTTCCATATCGTCATCCATATAACTTCATGTTATCATTCAAAGTGTATGTACCATAATTCCCTTTGCATAAAAGATGAAAAATATCATATATGTATAAAGCATGAGAGACTATCAATCAAAATGTTAGCTGGAGCAGCCATGAGTCATAGGATCAGAGAAATTTTATTCTCTTTTTATGTCTTTCTCCTAGAGAGCATATATAAATTATAACTACAGTGACTTTTTTGTGTGTGTGGTACTGGAAATCAAACTCAGGACCTTGCGCTTGTCAGGCAGGTGCTGTGCTGCCGAGCTATACCCCTGGCCCACTAAGTTATGTTATGAAGTTGAAATTTAAATAGAGATATTGCACATTGGATCTTTAATATGTGTTTTCTGTAGAGGTAATTCCTACTGTACTTTTGTCTATAAATGTAAGAAAGGAAAGTTGAAGCAAAGGTGTTTGCTTTTGCTATTTCCAGACGATGGTGTGGCCAGTCTTCAGCACCGTCATATTGTATGACATGATCTAATGTTTCTCCTCTTTGTACGTGTAACCCATTAGCACTTGGCACCTGGCAGGGGGACGGTGGGGGAATGAAAATGACGTGGCCTGAGAGCTCAGAAGGGGATGGAGAAGGCCACATGCTTGGTCTTCACTCAGCGCTGACGTTCTGGAAAGATTCCGCTGCCAGCTGCCCTGGGGATTAGCTTTAAAGGTCAGGTAGAAAAGAGCCAGAAGTTGTTCTGAGATACAAAGAAGGATCGATCCCTCACACTCCCATCCCCCTAGTTCCCATCTTGGGGGGTCCGGAGGTGGGTTCTTGGGCCTTCCCTTTTGATTCTGTGTCCTGGAGTCTGCTGGCACTTGGAGAATCAGACTATGTGGCTTAAGCTGGTGCAATGAGATATTTTTACCTCTGGAAACATCCTAGGAAGTTGCCATGGCAAGTACCCGCCCTACGGTTCATGCTTTGCAAACAGCATCTCCCACAGGAAGAGAGGTGCAGGAGTGGAAAACGCAAAAGGGAAGATTTGGGGCTAATTCGCAAAGTAAAATAGATACTAAAGTGTGCACCAGGCATGAGCGTCAGGACAGAGAGTCGCGGGGGAAAGAGGTATTGCAAGAAAGCAAATGAGCCCATCTGCTGTGCAAGCAGACAAGCTAAGAGAGGGGCCTGGAGGTTTGCACCATGAGACTCAGCTCAGGCTACGGCTATACGTGAAGCGCAGAGCAAGCGGCTGCCTGCAGCACAGGCTCAGACACCTCTGGTCTAAAATGCTCACCAGCCAGACTTCCTATTCAGAGACTTGTCATGGCATTTCACGAACACCGCAGAGCCTTTCCCCTTCTGCAGTTTTGACACTTTCTCCCTGGAACAGAAGATCATCCTGCGGAAGAAAAGAGATGTGAACATACCATGTAGAATAAGAAGAACAACTATTCTAAAATGTGCTGACCTGTCAGGGCTATACAGATCCTCTCTAATCATGCTGTCAAACTCTTGGTATTTCCAACAATTAACTCTGGCCACATCTCAATGAAAGGGTCATCTAAGAGCCTAATCCAGTTCAGTAAATGAGCATGCTAACCAATCTAGGGAGGCAAGCAGATAGCCTGGGCAGCCTCAAAATCAGCAGGCTCTGACAAAGAGGACACACTCCAACTTCACCACCTCTCAGAGTCCACATTACTGAAGTAGGGAGTTGGTTCTGCTGGAGGTTGAAGGTTCTACACAGCTTTTCCACCTTCTGTATTTTTTTTTTTAGTATAAAAGCAAATGATGAAAGAGAAATGATTTCTCAATTTAAATTTAAAGAGTTATTTTTCTTAATCCCTGTACATTTAGTGTAAAGGTTTTAGATCCCAAGAGGCTCTCTGTGCCATCTGTTTCATAGATATATGTGGGGCAGAATTGAGGAGACAGCATGAGATTTTCTGAATCACCCTTCTTAAAGAGACTGGAGTGAGGCATGGTGGTACATGAATATAATCCCAGCACTCAGGAGGTTGAGGCAGGAGGATGGTTGTGAGTTCGAGACCCACCTGGGCTACAAAGTGAGCTCAAGGCCAGCCTGAACTGCATAGTGAGACCCTGTTTCTAAAGGACAGGTTAAAAAAAGAGATTGGTTTCAGTCTTTAAGTGTCAAAGTTACATTTCTGAGATTTGCTCCATAAACCGATGCTAGATTTTTAACTTCTAATCTCAGCTCTCTCTCCAAATGACTGTGACTAATTCAGGGATTATATTTTATTTCTTTTTTATTTTAAAGAGAAAAAAAGTTGTTATTTTTATATTTTCTTTCTTGAAATGCATAGACCCTAATGCTTGAGCATTGCCAATATAAAACTCTGAAATCCAAAATGTCCCCAAATCTGACCAATTTTGCATGCTTATGTCTGATAATCTGAGCCATTGATCTGAAGACAACAATAAGCAATGGGACAACCATTGGTGAATTGCTACCATCTTGTCTAGTGAAACTCTCTATTATCTCTAATGTTGTAGCTAATAATTATTTTGTTATTCTCTTTAATGGTTTGAACAATCTTCCATTCTTACATATGGTAATCTGAGCAACATAGTTAAAGATAACAATATGTAATATAACAACCACTGTGAATTCCCATCATTTCATTTTGAAATCCTATATTACTTTTAATGTTCTTGCTTTGTTTTGTTTATGTTTGTGATGTTGGCATGCTGCTATTGGTTTTTTTTTTTTTTTGCTTTCTTTTACTACTCTCTTTAAAATTAAAAAAAAATACACAATGTCCCCAAATTGAAAACTCCTTAAGCACCAACATGGTACCACAAGTGCAAAATGCCACACCTGATCTCATATGAGGGGGTCACAGTCCAAATGCAGGTGTACTAGAAACTACCTTCAGGCTGTGTGTGTAAGGTGTATATGAAACATAAATGAACTTCATGTTTAGACTTGGGTCACATTCCTAAGATATCTCATTATATTTATGCAAATACTCCAATATATGAAACAAGCCAAAATCCAAAATATTTTTGGCCCCACAAATAAGTGACACTCAACCTGCATTATTTCTCCAGTGTGATAATAAAAGAGTAATCATAAAACACAGTAGGTATACTGATCTAGGCTATGCAGTACTACAGATGAGGCTTGCTAAAGTTTCACTTGAATGTGGAACCTCCTGAAATATCACCCCTGGGTATAACACTAGAGTCAAGTGAGTGGGTGGGCCAAAATCTGTTGACTCACTTCTTCTGTGTCTCTCCTGCTTTTACTCTGATCCTCTCGATGGTGAAGCCAGGGTTGCTCCACCAGCTTGGCCAGCTGAAGTAGGAGTCGCTCTTCCATTTGAGCTTCAGCATCAGGAGCTCTCCAATTTCCACCTCCGTGTAGATCAGGAAGGAGTACGTCTTATTTGTGGACACTTCAGGCCTGAATAACAATTCCACAACTTTGGTTAATTCTGGAAAACAACTTCTCTTTGTAAACTGCTTTATTGTTTGGCAGACAGTTATTAAAAATGCAAAAAATATCCAACAAAATACTGGAGATGAACACCAAAGACACTTCAGTATATTATAAAAGCATCCCTACCCCTTTAATGTTTTTAAGAATTTATCCTAATAATACAAACTATTCAGTACACTTCTTAGGAGAAAAATTCCATTAGCTAATCGTTCAGAGACATTTTTATTTACCTGTATTCCTCTTCAGTTTTCACTGATATGAGAACACATTTCCACTTAATTACTATCAAAGTATATGTAAAATTCCCTATTTTTCTTTGTTCTCTTTATATACTATGTTTTACTTTTTGCAATGTTTTATCTAGTTTTAACTTTTAAAGACTACATTCATTTTATTGACTTGATAAACCACGATTCATTTAACCAATGTCTTAATGTTATGTTAGTTTCCAATTTATGTTATTATATGTACCACTGTAATAAATGTGCTATGTTTTAAAATATTTTTTAAAAATTTTGTGTGTGTGTGTGTGTGTGTGCACGTGCGTGTGCATGTGTGTTACTGAGGATTGAACTGAGGGCCTTCACTCTGATCTACATCCTTAGCCCTTTCTTATTTTGAGATATGATTTTTTTTTATGTCTCTCTGTGGCCGATGCTGGGCTTAAGTTTGCAATCAGCCCTCCTGCTTCAGCCTCCCAGTGTGCTGGTGTTGACTACTTTTTAAGGGTAAGTATTTAAAAAGAGATTACTCCATTCCTTGCTATTACATGCTATATCTGTGGAAAATTACTGGCTTTCTCCCTTCCTCACTTGGAGGTGCTAGCAGTGAAGGACAAACCTAGCTTGTGAAAGTGTACTGCCCCACCATCTCGCCAACACGGCATTGTGGAGGATTTGTTCATTTAACAATTACCAAAGTATGTCACAATTTTGGATGTCTTAGAACAATAGTAGGTAGCATTTTGTCACGGGCATTTTGCTATTTATATCTTCTGTGCTTATTACATTAACATCTATAATGGCTCCCTGTTACTGCTACCTATAAAGTCCAAGTTCTTGAGGAAATTTAATTGCTTCATTTTATTGCTTTCTATAAAAGAAATAAGTAGTTATAAACTGATCAAAAACTGGGTGGTAAACAAAAATGAAATGATCAATTGGAAGACTATTTTTCTGAAATATAAAATACAGCAAAAGCTTCAGCTTTGAAATTCCAATTTCTTAAACTAGAGACTGGTTTTCTAGATGCCCAAGTCCACTTCTGCTTCTCAGACCTCAGGTCAGGGCAGGAAGCAGGACCACAGCCAACCTCGGGCCAGGGGCGACTCGCATGGCTACTCACAGGGTGAAGGGGATGTTCTCACTCTCAGCCACTGTGCCATACAGAGAGATCTCGAAGGCCGGGTTGGTCTGTGTGTCACTCACAGTCCCAGAAAAGTGAATCTTTACTTGGTAATGGAAAACTAGAAAGGAGGAAATTGGAACATGGGCTGATTAGTCCTCATGGAAACACTCAGTCCCCAAAGAATCAGGCACTTTAGTCCCACAGAACATATCTCACTGGCATCCAAACAGGAAATGCAGGCCTTGGGTGTTGCCCCCTTTCAGAAAAACGTGGCAGCAGTGGATGGGAAACCCACGTGTATCTGAATTTCCAAGCAGTCCCAGACTGCAGTAGTAGGAGAGGCAAACTAGGAGCCCAAAGCCCCAGCAATGCTCTCTCCATGACTGCCACCTGCCTTGACCACCCTGTCACTTAGCATCTGTACCAAGCCTATTGACTATTTTACTGTGTCTCTGTGATGCCGTGCTCACGCTGCTTCCCATTTCATACTCCCCTCCAGTTCCTGCAAATCAGAGGTTCATATCCACCTTTCCCACCCCCAGGTAGCACAAGAAGACATGCGTGGGCTCACAGCAAAACTCATTTCACTGACCCAGGTCGCAAGGCCATGAGGACTGCCTAAAAACCAGTTTCCAAGGAGTTCTGGTTTAGGGAGAGCCTGCAGAACCAGGGGCTGGGGCTTCTACATCTCCTTTCTGCTTCTCTCCACCTCAGCTCCACACCCTGAGAAACCCATTGCCCGGGGAGAAGCTACAAGGACAGGAAGGCAGCAGCCTAAACACAGCTCCTTATGATGGGGAAAGTTATTGATGCTTTTTTCTTCTCTGTATCAAATTTCTGGTCCATCTTGGTCATTTTTTTCTTAATTGTGCTACTATTAAATTCACCTTCTTTTAGGCTGGCATGCAGATTTCTTCATGGCAATGGTTTACAAGCTGCCAAGCTATATTTTAATGCCACTTTGAAATTTATTCTAGTGAAAGGTATTTCAGGATGTTTTGTCTTGTAAGCTCTTGGTGACAAACTCTATTTTGTTTGGCTACATTTCCTTTTGTGATAAAAATAACTATAGCCAGGTACTAAGCAAAAACAAACAGAAAAACAAAACTAAACCTCCTCAGCTACTGAAAAGTAAAAGCCAAGTCAAGTTTAGGATTGAACAGAGTTCTTGCTGGCAGCACACAGATCACGGCAGGAGAGGCTGGGGGGCTCGTGTGCCCCAGGGGACAGGATGCGCTGACAGTCCCGAGCAGAGATGTGAGCTTCCCCACCCCCGTACCTCACGCACATGCCCTGGTTCCAAAGAGAGCTTTGTTGATCTCATAGCCCACGTTGTTGCAATGGTTCTTTCTGCAGCTCAGGCAGAGCCCTTTGTCAAAGGCCTCTTTGGAGTTGCACCTGTAGGCCTTGCTTGGGTTCTCTTCATTCAACAGGGAGTCAATGAACAGATGAATGGAGTGCTCATGGGAGCACTTCACTCGTTGGTCCATATCTGGGGGGATTGCTCATTGCCTAAAGGACAGATACTCCGATCTCTATGCCACCAAATGCACTTCCAGAGTCGAACAAACCGCCTTACAAGCAGGCACAGGTGGAAGATATATTTTATTGCAGGAAACTACTCTTTAACATCTGCCCTTCCCTCAGGCTCCCACCAGGACTCCACAGAAGCCAGCCTTTCTGAAATGATTTACCTCATTACTCCCTCTCCAGTTTCTCCTCCATCCCTGTAGGTCTTGTTCTAAGGAAGAGGTTAAGCTTGAAATTCAAGTGTGAAATGAATTCATGGCAAAATGGACATATCTTCGCAGGTTTGGAATATTCTTGCCTCCTACGTAGAGTTAAATTTTTAAATACAGATGGTCTTTGCCTCTGTAAAGCGAAACTTCAGAAAGTGGAGAACTTTCTGAAAAGGGCCAGAGCTAATATTCTAGGCCCCGTGGGCCATATCATTTTAGTCTCAACTACTCAGCTCTACGCTGGTGGAACGAAAGAAGCCTCAGATAGCATGGAAATGAATGTGAGGGGCCATGTTCTCAGAAACTTTATCAAAGCAGATGTTAGGCTGGAGTAGGCCCAAGGACTATGGTTTGCTAACTTCAGGGCGATGGTTCCAAATTACCTCTGAGCCCAGTATAGACAGGCTGGCTCATGGTAATGTTTAAAGTTACAGAGGAAGGAAGGAAGCAAATCCAAACGGAGCACTAGAGCTTTACAGGCATTGGGAATAAGGAATGTCAACCAAACAGACCCAGGGAACCCCCTTTGTACCAACAGAAATGCAAGTGAGGAGCTTCATTAGCTCTGTTCCAGGGGACAGAATGAGCACACGTAATGCAGCACACACGATAAAAACGGGACTCATGAACCATCCTTTCTCCGGCCTACCTTTGTAGGGCATCTGAGAACGAGTCTTCAGGTACATCTTGCTGCTTCTTTTGGCTCTGACCTTGTTGATCTCATAGCCCACGTTGTTGCAACGGTTCTTTCTGCAGCTCAGGCAGAGCCCTTTGTCAAAGGCCTCTTTGGAGTTGCACCTGTAGGCCTTGCTTGGGTTCTCTTCATTCAACAGGGAGTCAATGAACAGATGAATGGAGCGCTCGTGGGAGCACTTCACTAGTTGGTCCATATCTGGGGGGGAAGAGACACACATGAAGGGGAATTTTCATTCTGCAGAAGCCTCAACAGAGGCATTGTTTTTCATGTCTAAAGTAGGGAAGACGTGGTGTTAGAAGATGACCCCAGGATCCGTTCCTTATGCATCTAAGATTGTAGATCTCATTTGAGGAGGCATTCCTCTAGGCAGCTGCTCACCCACCTCTAAGACTGTCAAAGTTGTGAGTTCTTAGGGAACTTTTGTCTTTTCTTCTATAAGTATGTTTATAAAGCCACAATTTGAGATATCAGGGTAGAGGGTAGTTCCCTGCAGTTTATCATGTCCCTCTTTTATATTGAAAATGACAATTAGTTGTAGGAGTTTCTAGAAAGCTACAACTAGAAGCCACATTGTAAAGGGCATAATTGTTAAATGAATAATGCTTTATCATACCTATTATGAATAATTGAGAGTTAAGCCCCTGCTAATGCATTTTATATCAAATGAATTCTAGAAATAACCAGCAATGTCCTAGGAATGGATTTATTGCCATAAAATTTCATAAGACTTAAAAACAGAGCTCTAAATTCTACAATATGCATGAAACTACTGAGCCTCCTGACCACAGGTAGGTTGCAGTGTCTGCCAAGGGCCCTTAAAAGTCATACATTTCTCACAGGCTAACATTATTATTGAAGCAAATATTAAACTAATATGAAGTTATTTTTCTTCCTAAAATTGTGGGAGATTCATGGTAGGGAGTAGTGATTTCTTTCTGATTTACCTGTCTCTTAAAATTTTTAAAAATTGAACTAATTAACACCTCCTAATATTCTTAGAAGAATTCAAATTCACTCTATGAGTTTTGCAAATATATTCAAATTATGAAAACACATAGCCAGGTAACATTGTACGATGCTATGACAGGGGCCAGCAGAGTTTTCCAGTACTGGATGTACTTTACAATACAACAGACAAAAGGTAAGTTGGCTGGCTAGCAAGTGACTATGCCAAATATAGTAAAATGCTTCAGAAACATACTTCGTACAAATGTGTATATTTATAGTTCCTCTCACGTTATGTTTTAGTGCTGAGGATGGAAACCAGGGCCTTGTGCATGCTAGGCAAGGGTTCTAGCGCTGAGCTACCTCCCCACCCCCAGATGTATGTACTAAAGCTACACCCTTGAGGGTAGTAGGACACCAGGTCAATAAGGATTAAGAACAAAACCACGTTTAAATGACTCTAAGTCAAATTTACCTCCAAGACCCCGCTCTGCAATCACACGGATAGCTTCCCCAATGTTGCAACCAGGTTGAAAAGTGCCTCCATTGGGGTAAATGTCAACGTGCCCCACTGGTTTCTGGATTCCGATACTTCGGCCTGGTGACCCTCTGGTGAATGTGTGTAAGACATCCACGAACTCTGCGTCATCAGGAGAAAGGCGGCTGGGAGCTTCCGCATACTCAAAGTTAGGTCCAGCTGGATCCAGGCCTTGATGGGGGCAAAAACATACACAGATTTTTCTTTTTATTTTAAAGAGGAGAAAAATGAACAATAAAAACAACAGTGTAAGATTTCACAACAAGATTGTAGGAGAGTTACAATGGTTAGTACGTTGTGTATTGTATCTTCAAAGTAGTTGCTCATAATACAAGATATAGGCATGAAAAAGCAATCAGAAAGTAAAGTGAAATCAGTCATAATCAACTTTTACACACATATTTTTAAGACTGATTTCATTTTACTTCCCGTTCGTGGTCTACTTTGGCATCCTACTGCTCAAGGTTTGAATGTAGGTGGCAGCCTCTTAGATTTTAGATTCTTGTGCGCTCCTATCCCATAGTAACTGGAGCTTTAAATTACAGTACTAAGAAAGTCGTAATAGTAGGCTTGGTCCTTTCTTTTTTCCATACTTGCTATTGAACTCAGGGCCTCATGAATGCTACACAAGCACTCTGCCACCGACCAATACCCCCAGCCAATTTTATTTTATTTTGAGACAAGTCTTACTAAACTGCCCAGGCTGACCTTGAACTTGCTATCCTCCCGCCTCAGTCTCCCCAGAAGCTGAGATTACAGACGTGCCATACCATGCCCAGCTTGGCTCTTCTAAAATGGAATTTGAGTCTCTGTAAAGCCATTATACAGTGATTTTTACCCAGATCACTTGATGTTCATTCGTCAACTGTTTCTGGATCTAATGAGACCTTCAGATAGTGGTGGGGACTCTACCTACCTACCTATCTATCCATCCATCCATCCATCCATCCATCTACCATTTATCTTGCCACTGTCCAGACAACTGTCTTCTTTCCAGGTGGCCTTAGGGGTTGGTCCTTTTTCACTCTCCCTGTTCCTGATGAGAAGTGACAAATTATGTGCATCCCATGACCAGGGTGTAGAGCAGAAGGAGGAGGGAAACACTTCTCAGAGAACACACGGGCATTCTACGCTTCCATTTTGCTCTACTCCAGTGCTACAGCCAATAGCTGGCAAGCTTGACAAAGCATGAACCTGTATTGTACTCCACACGATAATCATGCCAGGCACATGCCCCAGAAGAACACCACACACGTTGCTCTGATTCTCTTTCAGAATGTCAACCACCTGGACTCCTGAGGTAAGATGAACAGAAATGCTCTTACCTGTAATTCTGTTGACCTTATTATTGGTCCGACTCCCAGCAATGCCAGCAGCATGGGCTCCAAGGCTGTATCCCAAGAGATGGACATTGTCCACAGGGTAGTTAAATTCATCCTTCAGAAGAAAAAAGAATGTTCTATACTTTTTTCTCAAGGACCAAAAACTAAAATAAATAAAATGTATATAAATACTGTTTTCTAAACTATGGGTACAATAATAGTTTCACAAACTTCAATTTTGTATTGCAGATAAGAGAATACATACCCTTTAGTGATGAGATTTTTCTCTTCCTCTAACAACAGATTTAAATATTTCCATACACCTGAAATTATATTGTGCGCACATCTATATTGAGTTATTGCATACATATTTACATGTGCGCATGTTATGGTTTGTGTCTGCATGTCCCCCCAAATCCTCATGCAGTTATGGGGTGGCTTTTAGAGTTTATGACTGATCCATGATCCAATGCTGGGATTATGGGTGTGGGAGCTATACCTGCCCTAAGGCAGATAGTTTGTATATATAAGGGAGAGAAAGAGGCTGCTTGCTGCCATTCCTCTCTTCTTGTACTTGATGCTTTGCTGTGTACCGCCACGATGAACTATTGCCCTCTGCCATGTGCCACTGTGCCTCAGAACCAGCCAAGTATGGACTAAAACCTCCAAAAACTGTAAGCTAAATAAACCTTTCCTTCCTTCATTTTGGATGTTGGGTGTTTTGTCTCAGCAACGAGAAAAAAGTAACCAAGACAGAATTTGGTATCAGAGAAGTGGAGTTATTGCTGTGACTATACCTGACCATATGGTTCAAGAGTCTTTGGAAATGCTGTGGGAAGAGGGTGGAAAGGTTCAGAGATGTTGCCTGAAAGACTAGAGCTGGAACACTTTTGGCTGTTCTGTCTGGGAGATTCTGGTCAAAGCTCAGAAGACCATAAGGTTGATAGAAATCCTGCCAGTAACGACTAGGTTTGAAAGGTTTCTGCTGGAAAGAAGGACTACATTGGTTGTTGGACTCCAGATGATGTGTGTTATGGCTTGGCAGAAAGTTTGTCTGCATTTTGCTCCTGTCCAAAGACTGCCTAACACAAAAACACTAAAGGAAATACCAAATTACAGAGAAAATAGCGGGGGGTTACCACTGGATGTTGCATTACACAATGTTATCTTCATCTTTATTACTCAGTTATACAGATGATGACTCATTCAATTAATCAATTTTCTCCACTTCATCTGTGTTGTTCTACCACCCTATCAGTGGTCTTCCTACTGGTAATAACTGTACTTTTGGGTTTTTTTAATTCCCTCATACTCTTACTTTGGGCAGAGACTTGGCTGCTTCTAAATATGCTGTATATTATGTGGGTGTACACAAATTGCTATGGCAGGAGGTGGAGAAGCACCTTTTGGCAAGCCCTCACAGCAGTCAAGCGTCCAGTTAGGTAGGCGGGGTTACATGGCAAACTGCGCGCCAGTGCCAATTCCCTACTATCTTCTCTATAACTTAGTATTTTCTGTATTGTTTCTGTGCTATTCTGGGTTCTTTTGTCTTAAAATAAAAAAGAATAAACAAAGATTTTGCCTAAAACTGAGATTAAGGGCAGCAGCAGACTGGTTAATCTGGCAAAAGAAATTTCAAGGCAGTCGAACGTTGGGGCTGAGATTAAGGGCAGCAGCAGACTGATTAATCTGGCAAAAGAAATTTCAAGGCAGTCGAACATTGGGGCAGTGGCACGGCTATTGTTGGGGGCTTTTAGCCAGATTTATATTGAGAATGAAAAGCAAAGAGCCCAGCAGGATGATTTAAAACGTTGTGAGTTTGGCCAGAAGGGAAGCTCTTGTATAGCTGTGGATTGCAAAGGTGGAATTGAGGAGATCCTAGTTGCTGAGGAGGAACAAGAGAGTGGAAGAGATGGCCTGAGAGTTTCACAAGAGGCAGCAAGTCTCCATCCTTTGCAGCCTCAAAACTGCAAAGGTGAAACACCTTGCTTTGAGAAGGAAGCCACAAAGTGCCGTGTTCCAGAATGGTGGCAGCGGCTGCACCAGCTTCCAGAAACGCAACAGCGTAGAGAATTTGTTCCTCAAAATTGGAATCAGACTGCCAGTGACCCAGGCACTCGACCTCTATGGCCAAGAGAAAGGAAAGTTTGGCTGCTGCTCCACGCGGCAGCAGACCTTGGCATCACCAACGTGGACCTGGCTTTAGGTGCATGGATAATGCAAGAGTTCTGAGGTTGAAGAGGCTTCCACCCAGATTTCGGAAGGCCTGGGAGGCCAGGAAGTGTGTCCCTGACGGGGTAGTGTATAAAGCTGTGAGTGTGAAGCAAAAGGTGCACTGGAGACCTCAGAAGTTTAGAAAAGCCAGGACCATGAATCATCTGAGGGGAAGGCTGCAAGGAGGGAGCAAAGTGAGCCCACGAGAGAAGCCCTAGGAGCTGTAACCACTGGAAGTGCCATAGGGGTGGAATCATACAAGCCCTTTGGAGCTCACAATGTGCCACAGGTTGCTTCAGATGCTGGATTTGGAGCTACAGGACATAATGTTAGCCCTGCTGGATGTTGGACTTGCTTTGTTCCAATGCTCTGTATCCCTGTGTTTGTACCTTTTGTAATGGTAATGTGTATTTTGTGCCATTGAATGTTGGAAGTGTTTAACTTTTCATTTGTATAGGGGCTCACAGCTCAGAGTTTGCCTTACATCTCGGAGGAGACTTGGGACTTGGACTTTTTAGCAATGCTGAAACTGTTAGGACCTTTGCAACTCTTGCAGATGGACTAAATACTATTTGTATAAAGGGATGAGCATGAGTCTTTGTGGGGCCAGGGGTGGAATGTTATGGTTTGTGTCTGCATGTCCCAAATCCTCACACAGTTATGGGGTGGCTTTTAAAGTTTATGACTGACACATTATCCAATGCTGGGATTATGGGTGTGAGAGCTATACCTGTCCTAGGGCAGATAGTTTGCTGGGATTATGGATGTGAGAACTATGCCCAACCTAGGGCGGATAGTTTGTATATGTAAGGGAGAGAAAGAGGCTGCTGGCTGCCATTCCTCTCTTCTTGCACTTGATGCTTTGCTATGTACAGCCACCATGACCTGTTGCCCTCTGCCATGTGCCACTGTGCCTCAGAACCAGCCAAGTATGGACTGAAACCTCCAAAAACTGTAAGCTAAATAAACCTTTCCTTCCTTCATTTTGTATGTTGAGTGTTTTGTCTCAGCAATGAGAGAAAAGTAACCAAGACAGCACATAATATATGTGTGTGTGTGTGTATATATATATATATATATATATATATATATATATATGTAACAACTTTAACTTATTACCCCTTATTGTAAATACCTGCAACATTTTATGCTTTGAAGTTAATCAAGTAATGACTTACAATCAGAAAATTTGACAGTGGGAAGAGATTAGGGACACATATGGTCCTTCATTTAACAGGTGAGAAGCTTACACCTAAGGATATGATCTAATCTTTACAAAGTTCACTCACCTGATTAGCAAGAAAAGAACTTTTGTCTTTTGATGCTTCACTTGATAAACATGGCTTATTATTTTTTATCTCAAACAATGTCTTAAATAATTTGGCCCTGTCAAAATATTAGTTTCCTTCTCTCCAACCCCAAGTAACTTTTCACAGGTAATTTTCAGAGCATGGTCCACAAAAGCGGGCAAGCCTCAGAAAGTGGCTAAACCCTGCAGCTATCTCTGAGCTGAGTCTACAGCCACCTCGCAGCCTCCACACCTTCCCAGTGATGTCCTCCTAGCTCAATTCCTTCACTCCCCGAATCCACAAGGGCAGACCACATGGGTCTAAACAAAAGTCTGGATCCTTAGTCCAACTAAGAAATATTCACTGTTGATATTGCAAGCAGAGATTGGTATTCCAACAAGAGGCAAAGGCAGGATACAATTTCCATGTGCCCACCAATGGGTGGGAAAGGACATGGCTGAACACACCATCTTGCCTCTGTCCTAAAACAACCAGCTTTTGTTTGCTCTGCCCACTTATATCTTGGTCCCAGAGATCTATTCACTGAAAATATCAAAGGACACAACAAGGTAGCACTATTTATTGGGCCTGTAATCTTCTTATTCTTATCATAATGCTGCTTTGGGCTAAAAAGTAAGCCTGTGCTCATCCTGAAGATTTGAATTGCCCCAGAAAAGATCTACATCTAAGACAAAAAGGGAGGAAGACCAGTCATTTTCTGTCTCCAGGGGAGAACTCTGGTTTGCACATGTGAGTCTCCTTCTCCAAGTCTTACCTCCATCCAGTTGATAAATCTGGCTACATCTTCTCCCACCAGCTTGGTGTAGCCTGCAGACACTGGATAATGCTGCTGGGCCCGCATCAGCCAGTCTACCACGATGACGTTGGAGTCTGGTTCCCTCTTGTACAGAGCAGCCACAAGTTTTGGCACCCAACTCTCATACATTCCTGTCACCTAAAGAGATGGATATGTGATTTCTTAAAAGACCCACCTACAACTTGCAATAGATACAGCAGTTCAATACACCTACACAAAATGCAAAAGAGAACTTTGAGGACTCTGAGCTCATGGGCTCAGACAGGAAAATGTTCAGGTTGTGCCTGCTCCCTCCCAGGCAAATCTGAGAATGCTAAGAAGGGTATGTTGAGCTCAGGAACTGCACACTGGGATTTACTACACTCCTGATTTTAATCATGATTTTTGGTTGTTTGTTGTGTTTAGAAATTCAGTAAAACTTCAATAGTTCATAATGCTAAAATGAAAGATCATCTGAATAAATCAAAATTTTATATCAGAATTACAGGCTATTTATAAAGAAATTGAGCTTAATTGCTTTCAGTTAGGCTCACGTTTCCCAAGAGAATTGTTTTGAGAAATATAAACACATTTTTTATAAAGAATCACTTTTTTCTTATGAGTAGCCACAGTGATGTTTACTTAATTATATACTAAAGTGGACAAAGAAGATTCTAAAATTCATGCTTAAAATTGTTTTTAATAGGAGACCTGTAAGATCCAGGTTATACTTAGTGTAAGTCCAATAGAAAAATAAGTGTCTTAGATTCTCATACTAAGGAACTTCGTTTGGAACCTTGATCTCATATGGTGGGTCCTTTCATATTTATGCTTTTTTTTCCTCATCTATTTGCTAGACTCGAACTACCAAAACATTAGCTCCAGCTTCACTCTTGACACTAAATACACTGCACCATTTTTCACCACTTTGCTGTGCCTTGTGGTGGAGATACCAGGATGTGCTGAGTCCGGTCCCATAGCTTCTATTAATTATTTCTGTGAAGTATTTTAACCTTCCCAGGTCACCAATAAACAAAGGGGTTGGTCTCAGACGATTTCGAAGTTCCCCTCCACCTCATAAATTTCTCCTCATGACCATTCTGGTTCCCCACCCATCAGTGGTGAAAAATGCCATCTCTATAGCTATTTTGAGCATGGAGAGAAAACAAAGAAAAAGTATAAAGGTAAATGTTAGTCCACTAAGAATTTATTTAAGCCTCCTCTGAACAGCGTCAGGAAAACTACTTGAACCCAAGTACAGAATGGGTCTTTGCAGGAACCAGCTGGACACCCACTGGGGGTAAAACCTTGAGAAAATGGTCCTGTTCTACCCACTTGGCCCCTGTCCTGGCTGGGGTGCTGCCCACCCTTTGCAGCTGCCTTTCCAGGTCGAAGGGGGATGAGGTCATTTCTGCAGAATTCAGTGTTAACTACGCTGGTGTTAACTAGGCCCTTCTGCTTCACAGAGAACCCTGTACTAGCTGCGTCTGCGCTCTGTTGGGGATTCACCATATGCAGGCGTAGCAGGGCCTGGGGTCTCTCCTGGTGCACAGTGTCCTCATTTCACTCAGTTTGTGCCTTTGAATGCCCCAATAGCTTATCTCAGATAAGGCAGGAAAAGCCTGTTTGCTCCAGGCCTCTACTGCTAAGTGTTTCTACATTATCAATGTTTCCAAGTTAGGCAGTAGGTAAAAGGGCAAACATCACAGGAGGTGATACTTTTATATAATAGCAACTAATCTAATCATTTCTCTCTCTTTTTTTGATTCAACATAAAATACAGATAAAAATAACCCCCCTAAAGGACATGAAAATTCCAAGAACCTACTCTCCTCAATTTAGAAAAAGTCTTATTTTCTAGTTGTTTTATCTGAAGTAAATCAGATTAGTACAGCTTTTAGAAATCGTTGATTGCACTGTCAGACCTGCCACTGACCCAAAGCCCTCCCAGCCCCCTGTACCAACTGGGCCAACAGCACCCAACAGCGAGTTTGCTAAGTGAGATAAGCCAAGATCAGCGTGTCTGCCTCTGTTATCATCACAGACCAAACAGCTCTGGGTGATAAGGAAACTGTCCTCTAGCCAACAACCTGGTCACTGAACCCAGCCAGCGCCTGGCCACTTTAGAACATTGGGACACAGGATGTGAAGAATGGAAATGGTCTCGGTGGGATCACAGGACCAATGGTAGAAACTGGAACGGTGTGTGCCTACTGGGTTCCTCATGTCATCTCAGTATGAGAAGAAAACATCTTTTCAAATATTCCTAAGCACAAAGTTCTCTCAAGGACAAGAATGCGACGTCTAGGAATATACAGTTTATTCCATTGCAAAATGTGTTTATTAAGCTGATACATTTTGAAAAGTGTTAAATGCCACATTGTATATACAACCAAAATGTTTCTAAAAGCACCAAAAATTCCTTTGAGCTACTTAAACCATTTAAGATATAAAATGATTAATGCTAAGAGTTTAAAATTTTGTCATAAAATATATAATTTACTATGCTAACGTAAAGTGAACTATTTTTTCAGAATAAAACATCTGTGTGGATTCTATTAACAGCTGCTTTTATCTCCATGAAAATTATAGCAACTCTTCTAAAATGCCAATAATAAAGACATTTTAGTTTTATAGGAAAATAAAATAGGAATATATATATATATATATATATATATATACAAGCTCATTAGAATTTAGTATCTACTGTAATATTTACAAACTTTGACATAATATTTCATTAACTATCTGTTTTACAAATCTTTTTCTTCTTTTCTTATTTTTTCTTTCCTTTTCTTTTCTTGCCATACTGAGGACTGACCCTAGGGCCTTGTGCATACTCAGCAAATGTTCTACCGCTGAGCTACATCCCAAATTCTTTTATTAAAATTTAATTTAGACTCAGGATCTTGCTAAGTTGCCCAGATTGACCTCACACTTATGAACCTCCTACCTCAGTCTCCTGAGTAGTTGAGATTACAGTCATGCACCATCAAACCAGGCTATAAATTCTTTTTAATAAACAATCAATCTACTCTCTAGGGATTAAGAAGTTTAAAAGCCAACTAAAATATTTAAACAAGTACTACATCATATAAAGTGACTATTTGGCATACTTAGAGAGGAGTACTTTATAAATATTTTAAATGAGTATATTTAACCACAATTTGCACTTTCCAAACACCTTGCATGACAGTTCCCTGGCTAGCCCTCTTTCTTCCCTAAAGTTTAAACTGGAGACCACTGGATGTGGAGGGATCTTAGGGAAGTCTAGTCCAAGCTTTTTATGTGACAGGTCAGTAAACTGAGACTCACAGATGAGGAGTGAATGGGACGTATCCCAGAGCTGGAGAATAGCCAAGCAGCACCAACTCTCACCCTCCCTCCTCCGCTCTGGCTGCTGCGCACTCTCCTAGGTGACCTTTGTCAGGAAAGAACTTCTGGCTCTGTGCTGGGTGAATCGGGGCCACACTGCCTTCCACCCACTTCCCACAACCATACTGTACATTTTGCTCTGCAGCTGAGCAGGGCCTCCTCTTTCACTTCACCAGAAGGCTGCTATGTTGAAATAACTGCAGGCGTTATTCCAAGGAGGATTCACGAACCTGTAATATTAGATGCCACCCTGGCCCCAAACTGTCTTCTGTTCAAATGTCAAGCAAAGCCATCACAGAGCAGGTAAAAATATGGGCTGCACACCCACCACTAGGTCCCCAACAGTTAGGGCCTGGTGGATCCCAATCCATGCTTTCCTGTGGAGCCACCTTACCGTCCAGCCATGGATCACCACGAAGGTTTTGCTGCTGTGGTTGAAGTGGCAGTTAGCCACAGATTCAACCATTCCAGGAACAAGGTGGCAATTGTCCTCAGCTGTGTCCTCAGGGGTCCTTAGGGCAAATTTACTTTCGATGTCTGTAAAATCTTTTCCTCCTACTGGAAAAGGAAAGATTGGATTGGTGGTTAAGTGGAGGGTTGTTTTTATTTACTGGAATGGTATATTTTAGGTTTCACAAGTACCCACTGCTAATGCTATGTTTGTTTCTACAGTGCTTTTTAAAAATTGAGTGTGGGTTATAAAAGAAGGGCAGATGCACTTATTGTGGTGAAGTGGGAGGAGATGACTTGGACACTGAAGCAACACTGATCCGTCTGTTGTTTTCCAGCCTCAGTAATCTTCCATTGAGAGTGGGTACATGTGTGTCTACAGTTTCACAGAAGTAAACTCCTGTTTGGGGATGGCTTAGTTAATTCAATCTTTTCAGAAGACATGAACTTAAATGACTTGGCCAAGGTGAAAAAGACAGGGAAGACCAGAATCCAGGTCTGCCGATTCTAGTTCAAATCTTCTCTCAGAAAACATTGGCTCATTGCTGTTATACTGTATAGTTCCCTTTATGTCACTCCCTTTCATCTGGTTACATAACATGTTTCCCAAGAATATTATAGCATAAGACTTTTTAAAAAGGAATATTATTTCATTTTCACTAGAAAAAATTAAATATTAGCACAAAGAAAATTTTATACGGAATTTAACTCCATAAAACAATATTTTTACACTGGTAAAATATTCAGAGAAATCATTAGTGGCTTGTTCAGAATCCTATGCAGCAGATGAGCCCTAGTGAATGCTTTCCCCAGGTATTTCGCTTCTTATTTATGTCACTACAGTCTTCCAACAAAGCCAGAACTTAAAAGCTGCAGCAAAGCTGGCTGTGGAAAGAGATCACTTTGGTTCTTTATAGCTAATCCCAAACCAGTTAAGGACAGAAACAATCTAGCTTTTGCAACTATGGACAAAAACTCTGAATGTTGATAAATCTTCATGGGTCATTGTAGATGGTGCATATTATATCCCAGCAGGCACTTAGAGTAAACGATATTGCAAATACAACTGGACTCTTCACAAAGCTGAGCAGGCAGTCAGAGGGTAACTGTAGGACAGGAAATTACTTGCTATTCATCAAGTTAAAAAAGTAAAAAAACTGTATTTATTATTAAAAGGGAATAACTTATAGATTTGCCATTCAAAACTTTTAGAAGATGAATAAATGCAGTTACTGGGAACAATTCTAATTTCTTCATCTAAATTTATTCTCTTTTCACAACCCCAAATTTGAAATCTATAATTTAAAATGATATTGCAAAAGTTAGGCCATGAATAGAGGTATGAATCACATAGTAGCAGTGAAAATATAGGTATTTGAATCAAGCTCACCTAATTAGCTGGCCTGGCTATTTCCCTTTTCAATAAATATTTTCCAAAATTCCTTAAACAATACAGCAATATGTGTATTGGTTCAGAAACACTTTTGTTGGGGAACAATCTGATTCCTGAAGAGAAGTGTTGGGCAAAACTTTGCTGCTGTCCTGAAGCTATACATCAGGTAAAGAACATACAGCAGCTATCTCTCCCAGAATTTCAGAATGAATTGAGTTCCTGAGTCATCAAGATACCACTGTATTGTGATTGCTTGTCAAGTGATTCATTGCATGCAACAAGTTGATGGCACACACACACACACAGACACACACACATACACACCTCTACTACCTAAAATGAGGAGACTTTTTCTCATTATTATATCAGTTAGAAAGAAATGAGTTTTGTTATAGTTGTTAACCACTCTAAGATCATTTATTCAAATAAATATCTGCGCAAAACTACTGATCTGTCAAGTTGTTTTCACTTCCATATAGTACAATTATACTGAATCCATCCATCCACCAAGAATACCCTCTACCTCATCTTATTTGAAGATACAGGCTTCCTTTTTTTCCCTTCTAATCAGAAAATGTTAGCTTGATTAGCTAGTGAAAAAGAACACTGCATATTTTAATCTAGTTTTGCTTTTAGAGACCAAAGAAGTTCTTTTATTTTTAGAAAGTGTCTTAGAAAATGTAAAACTAATTTCCCTTGTTCCCACATCTCTCCACCTCAAATAACTCATACCTCCTCCCTGCTAATCTTATTTTAACATGATTATCAAGCTTTTAAAAATAGAGGTCCATTGTCACATTGTCACGTAAGACAATTGCCTTGTACAGTTTCAGAGATGCCATTCACTTTGGTCTACTTTCCATGGAATTATTATGCAACTTGGTGACTTTTGTGGTGGTTTTGAAATGACCAAGAAAATTCTCTAAAATTACTAAAGCTGGCTCTGTGTATTTCCATGAAAAAGAAAACAGAAAAAGTCTATTCACTCTACGAATCCTCTGTCAGATTATATGTATGGCTCACTGACAGCTTCCATTCCCTACAAGCAATATTCCTGTCAATTCTGTTCCTTGTAAGGAAAGGTAGCAGAAAATTCATACATTCTCAAGCAAATTTATATTTGGAGACTTTTAAAGGAAAGGATTTTTCATTTCAAGTTCGACAGAAAAATAGTGCAACTCCGTGCTATCTTATGGTTTTACCACTATGTCAGATATAAAGTCATAAATCATATTACAGATTAGTCAAGACTTCCTTCTATTGGTGTCCTAATATGAATTTTTATATTGCCTGTGTTTGCAACCTCTCAAGGATATCTCAGCATCCTAAAGATCGATATACTTCCCCAAACCTCTATCATCCCTCAGCCACTGATTCAGGATGGAGAGAGACAGGTGGGAAGAGGGACCCATCTGTGGGTCAGTCCACATGCTTAGCTGTCTCAGCACATACAGGGATTGCTACTGGGGTAGTACATGAGCTGATCTGATGAGGCTGTTACTAAGGAAGCTGTTGTTTCCCACACATGGCAATGATATTAATGATTCCACAGTTATTCAGCCACATTGTCTTATACCAGATACATTACAGACTAAGGCCATGTTACAATAGGAAAAGAAGAGAAGGAAGGAAGGAGAAAGCGAAGAAAGTAAGGAAGACAGAGAGGGAGGAAGCGGGGAGGGAGGGAGTCTGAGGTATATCATTCATAAGGGCCTTCATCTTGAATTTGACTTGGCACAGCCATGCCACTCTGCCAACAGAGAGAGCCCACAGACATGTTCTCTGGAAGCACTGAGGGGAGATTCTTGGGTGCCACAGAAATTGCAAGTTAAGGCATTCTTGGCTATGCAATTTTTACTCCAAAATTTCTAAATAGATAGCAAAACATCTGTGTGTAAACAAAGAAGAAATTTATTTTAATGTCCTTAATAACTCGCAAAGATGATATTATGCTGAGTCAAAAAACCTAAGGAAAGGTAAATATTTTCAGTGGGGCATTATTATTGCCAGAAAGAGGTGCACTGAACATTTTAGGAGTTAACAGGTAATACTCTGAAGGCAAATCAGTTACCCGGTAGATAGGAGTAATGTTCATGTGAAGCCAGAAGGTAGCAGAGCTCAATTACAATGCAAGGATCTTGGAATTCTCCCTCCCCCTCCCTCCTCCTCTCCTTCCCCCTCCTTCTCCCTCCCTTTTCCCTTCCTTTCTTCTTTCTCCCTGCACCTCTCCCTCCCCCTTCCTGTCCTTCACCTGAAGCCCTCCCACTCCCTCTTTTTCTCGCTCCCTCCCTCTCAGCACAAACACACCTACAGGAATTTATCAGTAATTCATTTACTCTGTGAGACCAATGGTCATAGTTATTGACAAATGCGGTATCTGTAGGATGCCAAAGAAAACAGGTTCAATTACTGAAATGGTAAGTCTGGAAAGTGAAAAACAGTAAGATTTCCATCTGACTGAATTGATCAGTCTCTTCAGATATCCCAGTGTGGACAGTGCTCTGGACTAATCTAACAAGCAGATTTACTTTTTCTTCTCATGAAAAGTAAATTTGTTTTAAAAATTAATTGAAGTAAAAAGAAAACCTGTACTTACTATGGGTATTTTGTGCTGAATTTTTCTCCAGAATTAGGACTAGCCGGGGAAGTAGCTCAGTGGTATAAGCACCTGCCTGGCAGGCACAAGGTCCTGAGTTCAATCCCCAATATGAAAAACAAACCCCAAGGAAACAAAAGCAAACAAAAAACAAAACAAAAACAAACCCCCAAAACAAAACAAAACAAAAAAACCAGAATTAGGACTAATCTTCCACCCTCCCCCAAAATAAGGGTGACAACATAGTTTCTAAGATGTGTTACAACTGCCCAGCTGAATCAGACCACAGGGAAACGAACAGTGTAAAGTATCATTACTGAAAAGGGATCTTGTGATCTGGCTAGTGAAATATTGTCTGTGCGCCATCAGGTAGACATATCTAAATTCAAATTTTCTACACTGAAATACATACTTCTTTATTGGTAATCAGTAGTTAACTTTTTCAGAGAGAGAGTGAATAGAAATATCCAATTGCTTCCAATGAACACAATGAAAGTCAATTATTACCTTGCTAACAATTGTTTCTATTGGAGGGAAGGCAAAGTGTGGGGTTCTGTTCTTTTAATTAAAATGTAAGTACTAACTCATGCTTTTTCCTCACCATAGTTTACTTTGCAAACCAAGTTTCGTCAAACAGTAAAGTACTGATTTCACAATAGCTATACCATAGATGAAAGGCTATTGAAAAACACTAGATTCAGAGTCATTCATCTATCCTCACTACTATCCCTCCAAAAGTAAGGCCTTTCATGTTATTCTCAAGCATCTGTAAACTTACATATCAATCTTAAATTAACCTGAGCCAGAACAGTATTGCATAGACCAAGACTTCACTATCTGAGAGCCAGAACAATATTGCATCGACTGAGACTTCACCATCCAAGAAAAACACACATAAGAACTCACTAAACAAAACCAGACATGGGAGAGGGATTAGACCAAGTACAGCCATGTTGGCTGGACCATCTTTGTCATATTCCACTGCGTTAGCAAGGGGGATATCTTTGTTATTCATTCAAAAGTCAAAATCACTAAACCAGCAAAGAATCTGACCATTCTGAGACAACAAACCGGGAAGAGCAGAGTGAGTAAGTTGGCACCAGCTAAACAAGCTTATTTCCAGTGGAATATTAAATATATATTAAGCTTTATATACGACTATCTTAGGTGATCGTATAGATGATATGATCACCCCTTTCTCTCTTTCTTCCCAGTAGATATTTACTTCCCCCAGGAGAATGAGGACTCAAATGCTGTCACTCTGCACAAAAGCCCCCCATTCTCAAAATGGCCACAAGATGGTAACATGAAGTCACTTAGTCCGGTAAGGAGACAGCACACAGGGAATTTCAAACAGTCTTGGAGCTGGAACCCTAGTGTACCGCTGCTCCCAAAACTAACAAAGCCTTCAACTTTGACCATCAGAGAATGTGACAAGAACCACTTTCCAGAAAGATGTGCTACAGGGTTACAAAGTGCCATTGATTCAAACAAACAAACAAACAAACAAACAAAACTATTAGAGCACTGTGGGGACAAACTGCATTTAGTGAAGAGAACTGCCCCAAAACTTTAGGTCAATCATGTCGTCCTTGCCATGGAAGTTGGAAAATACATTGTGAGGAAATTCAAATGGTCTGTCCACTCAGATATGACAAATAATCATGCTCAAGTCTTAAATACCTTCCCTACACGTTGTGAGCCAAAGTCATCACCAACCGTCCTTCTGATGGCCAAAGCATCTTCACATTTAACTGGTGCAACCTTGAGAGGAATAATGCAGGGACAGGTGGTGAAAGAAGAAACAAGCCTTAAAATGGGGCGCGTTTCAAAGCATGTTTTAAAATACAACCTGACATATTAGGAGCAGTGCGTTGTATGGTCCAATTTCTCCTCCCTAATAAAGCAAGAATATAGGACTGAGCTAAAAATATACTATTTCAAACAAAGTGAAAAAACCCTCCGCTGCAGCTCTTTCCTTCTACCTGACTCCCACCTTTCAGCACTGCTATGAATCAATCCCTCCCTGGCTGAGCTCTGCTCCAGTGAATTTACTGTTTTGCTCTTATTGTCCGTTGTCTTGTTTAACTCAGATAGTAGCCTAGAAATTCATCATGGCCTGTGACACAGAACTGCAGTGACTGAGCGGGGGACCCAGCAGGTCCCCTCCTAGCTCTTCAAGTTTCCTAATTGGGGCCAGGAAAACTGCAGTGGCTCCAAAAAGAAAGACCCTGACAGCAAAGCCACCAGTCTGCCTGGTGTTCCTAGAAAGGAACCAGGAACGATTAAGTAAACTCAGAGCCTGTCTGCTTCTCAGCTTAACACTGGTACACTCCAGAAAGAATTCATCCCAGCTCCAGGAGAAAGGGCTGGAAAGTTGCTAGAGGTATAACAAAAACAGCGGGTGGCTCGAAAATGGATAGGAGGAGAGGCAATTACTTGAAGTCTCTTAGAAAGAACCTTTCCTAAGACATTTTACAGGTGGGAAAAGCTCAAGTCAGTTAAAACCCAATTTAATTATGTAGTCACTCAAGTGCTCATTTGAATCAAAAGAATGAAAGGGGCCTCTGAGAATTTTCAGTCCTCTCAGCTCCTGCTTTTAGAGTTGAGGAAGCTAAACTCAGAGAAAAAAGACCTACTAACCCCCAAAGTTAAGGTCGCCAACCGCTAAAAGTGCACAGCAAAAACTTAAAATGAGGTAACAAATTCCTGTGTGTGTTTTACAGTACACAAATTTGGGCTCGTCAGTTTCCTGCTTCAGTATATCAGATCATTCAAGAACCGTGCCCCGGGCCGTGGCACAGCACACTGTAGCCTGCCTTCGGAGCGAAGAACTAGTAGTTTGTTTTACATATGGAGGGGCATATAGCACCACATGAAATATGGAACTTCCAGTGTCCTTCAAATGACCTGATAAGAAAGAAAGAAGAAAAAAAGAAAGCAAAAGAAAGAAGGAAAAAAGAGAGAAAGAAAGAAAAAGAAAAGAAAAGAAAAGAAAAAAGAAAAGAAAAGAAACGTCTTTGTATCCAATTCTGCTTTGATGAAATCTTCTCCTTTCTCATCTAACAAGTTGTTCCCAACTCAATGCAGAAATTTTAAAGAGCTTTCAGGTGCGATCTCTGTCAGACTGACCCCCTGCGGTCATGCCGCCTGGGAGCACCTCCAATTCCACCACTCACAAGAAGAGGAAATGCTGTCCCTTTTACGACTAGCTCCAGGTGTTCGTTAAGTTGCTCCCGTGTGTTAGCACAGCCAAGGTTCAGTTAACCGAGCCTCGCGACTGTGGGCGGGTCTTGTGCAGGGCTTTCCTCCAACCACAGTCAAGAAAATCGCCTGCAGCCCCAGAGGTTTTCGCTCCCGCGAAGCGAGGGAGTGGCTTCCGGGCTTGGGCCGAGGTGGTGCCCGCGACCCCCGGATGGTGCCGCACAGCCCACGAGCTCGCAGCCGGCCCGCGGGGCTGCGCGTCCCTAGCGAACCTCAGCCCTGAGGGCGCGAAAGGTGGCCAAGTGCAGACCCGGCACCCCCAAGTCACCTCTCCGCCAGCGCACTTAGTCTGAAGTCTGGAGCCCTTCCCTGGGCGCGAGCTCGTGCAGGACGCTGCGTCCCCCGGTCTTGGCGCCATGCCCCCCACCAACCCCAATTGGTACTCCCACGCCGCAGCAGAGCGCAGGCTCCGGGCGGGGACAGTGACCTGTGCAGCTAAGAGTCGGACAGCTGCAGGCTTCCTCTGAAGAGGCCACTGGCCGCCCGCGCTTCCACCGCCGGGGGCCAAGCCCGGGTCACCTTGGCCCGCGTGCCTTTCATTCCAGCCGCCACCCCCGCGGAGAGGTCACTGCGGGTCACCGCCACAGCGCCGTCTTCCCGCCTGCCTCGCCCCGCGCGCCACAACCCCGAACCTCCCCGGTGAGCCCGCGAGCCCGATCCCGGAGGCGGCCAGTGAAGGGACAGCGCGGAACCTGGGGGAGAGAAAGAGTGGGAATAGGAACCGCCAACTGCGCGGAGCAGAGGCAGAGTCCCTCTCGGCCCCGCCTGGCTCCCGCCGTGGGGACCCCCGCTTAGCGCCAGTGCCCGGGCTGGAAGTCCCCGCTGCGCCTCGCAGCTGCCCTTTCCAACTTCTTCCTCTCTGCAGTTGATGTGCAAGCTGGCCGGGTCTGCAGGTGGAGGGAGTTTGAGCCCAAACCTACCGTTGGCGGCGGCCACCCCTCCCCAGGGGGCGGTCAGACTCTGGAGCCACAAGCCCAGGACCACCAGGAGCAGCGTCTTGCTCTCCATCTCGGCGCGCGCTCTTCTGCAGGAGCTGCGCGGCGCGGCGGGTGCGCGGACTGCTGGTGCACAGGCTGAGCCGGAGGCGAGGAGGGCTGGAGCCCGGCACAGGGAAAGTCGACCTTTAAAGGGGAGGGCAGGACAACTGGAAGTGGCAGATTTTCTCTGAGAAGGAAGAGGAGAAGGAGGAGGAGGAGGAATTGAGTCTGACACTGTCTCCACTCTAGGGCGGTTTAAGTGACTGGAAATATGCAAATAAACCTCATCACCTATTGGCTATACACTCATAAGGTGCGGGGAGGGCCCTAAATTCACTTCCAAATATTTGAGCAAACTGCAATGAGGATCAACCCTGTCAGCAGCGAGAAGAAGGGGAAAGGGCAGAGAGGAAATGTGCCGCAGTTCCCTGAGGCTCCTGCTGGCCCTCCCCAAAGGGATCTACTGCCCAGTGCCCCCTGTGTAGGCACCAAGTAGGTCTACATTGATTTAACTACTCGCAGTCGTCAGTTTGACAAGGAGAAAAGTTCTGTTCTTTAAACTATACTTTAATCTGCTTCTCTTCAGATGGCTCCTGATTGTTAACGTGCAGTGCCACCTGCCCCCCATTCCCATAAATCAACCGTAGGCATCCAGGGATGCACAGCGCTGCGCAGGGTGCCCTTGCACAATGTGGTGCTTTAACTTTAGCAAGATGGATTAGCGTGTGTGTTGGAGAAAAAAGCCCACTTGCTCTAAGTAGTCTCTAATTTTTACCTCATTCAAATTAGCCTCTGGTTCATCGAGGAATGCACGAACATGTTCTCGTCAGAGGCAGAATATCCAGGCCAAACAATTTTTAAATTATACTGAACTCTAAATGAAAGAAAAGAGTCACAAAAGATATATACTGTGAGGTGCCGAATCTATTGAGACAGAAAGTAGATTGCCTGGTTGCCCTGGGGCTAAAGAATACAGGAGAGGTTGGATGGGCTTGGGGATGGTCTAAAATTACATTTTATGGTAATGGTTGCACATCTTTGTGAATCTAGTAAAACCTATTGAATTGTGCTTTTTCAATGAGTGAACATTAAGCTATTGTAAAAAGTGGATTGAGCCATGCTCATGAAATAAGAAGAAAATAAGATCACATTGGATGCTCTGCATTTCTGCCCAAATGCTAAGAATGCTTTCAAATGAAAAAGAGTTACAGTATCTCTGAAGGACAATGAACTCCACACGTCCCACCTTGTGGCTGAGAAACTGGTTCATAAACTCAGAACCTCCAATTCCTTGTCTTGACTGGTCTGAATATGTCCCTGTCTCTCCCTCTGTCACACACACACATGCAATGTGCATTTGTAGATTAGGATGAAAGGGGATGAGATTTAAACTAGGCTCAACTTTAAAGTTTTTCTCAAACAACCAAATAAGCTGATAATGCCCCGGTAATTCAAAGTTTGCTGTTCTGTAGACCAGAGAGCTGTCTTTAAATTGATGCATGCAATGCTACGATACAATGTATCACAGTTATTAAACAATAGTCCACATTCATTCTGTCATCCTATGAAAAATGTAGAGAATCTTGAAACCTGCCAAGAATCAAACCCCACAGAACTATTTGGAAGCGGCAGAACAGAACAGATCATCTGGAAGGATAACTATGATGTGGATGTCCTCCAAAATTTATGTAGTAAATTCTAGCTATAAAAAATAAAAGAGTCCAGTTGCTTTTGATGCGGTCATGATATGAAAGACATAAACAGAAGTGCAGAAATGCCTATTAGCTCAAATAGAATACTTGTATCATTTATTTGCATGCATAAAATCATCCATAAGACAACCAAACCAAAGGGCCTCTCTACATCTTTTCGAGAACTGCAAAACTCTTATGTGATTACAAAAGGGCAATCTGGTGCTTACTCAGGCTTTTTACAGGCTAACAGATAACAAAATCAAAATACTGAAAAGCTCAGGTATACTTTGTTTGTGTTAAGTGCAACCTTTGCTGTTATGCTGCAAATCTATTAGAGCTTCAGAGATTTCCAGGAAGGACTAACCTTCAGCAGCTGGGCCTGGTGGCAGAACAGATCCGCTGGCTGCTCTCCCTCGGACAGCTGTGGGCAGGTGGGTGTGGCGGCAGCCGGGTCCCATGATTGGCTCTACGCTGGGAGGGATCAGGTGCCTGAGTTCTCATGCATAGACTCACATGAGCTCTGGGTGAAGACTGCGTGTGCGTTAGAGGAGGGAATCCTGCCCAAACTTTGACAAGGTTATTTGGCCAAAGACAGCCTGCAGCTTGGCTTTTTCTAAAAGTGGTATTCAGTTGTAACAAAGTTTAAAAGAGAAAACTTTAATGATGCTAAGCATTTTATAAACGTTTAAGAAGGCATTATATTTAGGGTAGGATACTTGGACCTGATATAGGCTAGAAATGATGTAAGTGAAAAGTTTAACCTAGATACTTAGTGAAACAATTGAAATTCTAGGTGTGAGGAAGCATTATCCCCGGATCTATTATTCCCCCTGCTTCCCTGCCTCCCTGCCTGATGTTTGCACAAACTGGGTACTTTTCATCCCTTTCTGCATTTAATCATTACAAAAACTACCTAGAGTTAAATAATATTCTCATTGTACAGACGAGGGAGGATAAAACTCAAAACAGCTTAAATAACTATAACCGTAAAGTGTTTTTTCCTTGACAGTCATGGGAGAGAAAGAAAATGTATTTAACGTGTTAAATTTTAATGTAGCTGTAATTGCTAGCCGGAAAAGGCTCCCAAGCAGGCGCATATTTTTGTTTGTTTAATGCATATTTTAGTGTAGATTTTGCTTTAGCAGTTAAACTAAAGTATGAAATATCTAAATAAGCTCTCAAGAGTGTCGGTTCTGAGATGGACCTGGTCTCTATCACAAAATAATTCTATTTAATGCAGGAAGAAATGGCTCATACAAGTAAAATTTACAAATGAAAAACTACTCATATAAAATTTTTAAATGTATTCACCTTTAAAATGAAAGACTGAACCAAAGTGCTTACCCAAAACCGCTGTGAAGGGCTTTCCAACACTGTCTGCCCCCTCCAAGCGATATTACATGGCAGACTGGGAGGAACACAGACTGATCTGAACAGAGACAGCGATGGACATGTTATATTGGTGACACTGTGGCAACCCTGGGGATGGAGTCAAAGGAATCGGCTGTGGATCGGTGCCCGAGGATGGAGCTGTCCTACTGGGCTGGTGGTGGGTAGAGACGCTGGGGATGCAGGGCCCTTCTCTAATTATAGCCCAGAAAAACCATGTCAAAGCGTCCCAAATAGCATGTCAGGAATATTCAAGTCAGACCAGTACAGGTAGTTTGGTAAAATTGAGTTTTCCGCTCTGAAAAAGCTAAAAGTACAAATAAAATGTTAGCTTTGGTCTCTTGCCTACTAACCTCTTCCTTTAAACAGGACTAAATTAAAGAATCAGCGTTGTTTTCTTTGCAGGAGGAGCATCCTGGGGTGAGAAAAGAATTGCTCCAAACCAAAAGGTTATCGTGAAATAATCTGGGCAAATTTTAAGGGTTTTAGTTGCCTGGTGTTAGTAATATCAACATTAAAATATTTGTCTGAATAAAGTTAAGAAAAATAAAAGATAGCTTTTAAAAAGAGAATTCTAAAAGTCTGAAAATCAATGAATTGTCATAGTACATCCAGAAACAAGGCTTTTTGACACACAGAAGAGAAGATCGTTGCAAGTTTGAGACCGGTATGACCTTCAAAGTGAGGTCAAGGCCAGCCTGAACTGCATAGCGAAATCCTGTCTCAAAAAGACGAAAAAGAAACACTGGACAGAGCTGTCACTGCAGAGCCACTGGGGAGAGGGATGCAGCCCTTTCCACGGGGACAGCTCATAAAATCAAACAGAATACCCACATTTATATTCATTTATAGATTTTCCCATTTTTACAAAAAAACAAAATTAAAAATAGTACGAGTCCATGTGAGAGGGTTTGCTCTCTGTGAGACCTACTGAATGGCTTGAATGCATCAGGTCATGAATTCTTATTGCTGAGGGTCTCACAGTTCGAGATAATTTTCCCCCCAGCATCAGAGGCCTGGCCGGAAAGGAGCTAGGTTCATAGCAGAGCGTGTGTGTAAGGCGCCCCCTGCTGACTTGCTGGGGCACTGTCACCCTCAAAAAACGCCCTTGACTTGGTTCATTATTAAGCTATCATGTTGTTACCTGACTATCTCTTCCTTTTGCTAGGTGTAAATTATGTGAAGGCAAGGCGTTGTTCTTTCCACCCCTGGGTGCGTCCCGGAGCATCTAATGGTGCAAGCACGTGGAGAGGTTCTTAGTCAACAGGTGAATCAGTAACATGGAGTAAAAGGTGATGGAGCGAGAAACGAGGAGAAAACAGGAGTCTTTATTTTACATTTTCACTAATGTACTAATAAGGGGTCTTTAACCAGAGGTGTACAGGCACACACGCGCACACACACACACACACCCACCCACACACACACACACAGACACACACACACAAACACACACACACCCCTTGCCATAGGTTACTAGACTGTATTAAAGAAATGGAGGCCTATGTCACTCGACAGGCAGCTTTGTGGGCCTCTGCTTCTTCTCTCCTTTCTTCCAGATAACCTGTTAGTCTGAAAAGTAACGTGATGCTGACTGAAAATAAAACTACGAAACTAAAAACCAAAATTTCAAGCTACTAGTTAAAAATGTGCTACCTGATTGCATGGATTTGCATCTTTCTTTTTTTTATAAGGTTGGTTGAGGGTTTGTCTGTTTTAGTTAATCTTTCAAAGAACCAACTCTTTCACTCATTTATTCTGGTGTATTGTTCTCTTAGGCCCCATTGCATTAATTTCTGCTCTGATCTTTATCATGACCTCCCTTCTACGAACTTTTGGATTGACCTGCTCTTCTTTTCCTAGAAGCTTGAGGTTAAAACTTACCTTGTTTATTTGAGCTTGCTCTGTCTGATGTGGGAATGCACCACTGTAAATTTCCCTTGCAGGACTGCTTTCACTGAGTCCCATAAGCTCTGGTATGTTGTATCAGCATTACCATTTAATTGTAGAAACTGTGTAATTTCTTCTTTAATTCAATTTGTGATCCATTGGTTGTTTAGGAGAGTGTTATTTGATTTCCATGTGTTTATGAAGTTTTGTGGTTTTTTTGTTTTACCACTGATTTCTAATTTCATTACACTATGGTCTGATAATATACATGTGATAATGTCAATTGCTTTGCATTTACATAAGCATGTTCTGTGAGCTAGTATGTGGTGTGTTTTAGAGAATGTTCCACGTGCTGCAGGGAAGAATGTGTATTCTGATGTTGTGGGTACAACACTCTGTAGACCTTTACTAAGTCCATTTGCTCAAAAGTTTGGTTCAGTTCTGGTATTTCCTTTGTTGATTCTTTTGTCTAGTTGATCTCTCCACTTGTGACAGTGGAGTATTGAGGCCTCCCATTACAATTGTATTAATGCTTATTCTATATAGTTGGATGTGCTGGTATTTGGCATGATTTCATGTTTATAACAGCACAGTTTGTAATAGTTAAACCTTGGAAATAGCCCAAGTGCCCATCAACTGATGAATGGATAAAGATACGATTTTTAATACAATGGAGTAGTACTCTGCCACAAAGAAGGCTAAGCCTGAGACATCTCCAGCTAAATAGATGCACCCTGAGACCATACTCTTAAGTAAAATGGGTTGGACACACATTCAAATACCACATTGTTTCTCTGGTGTAAGAAACCAAAAGTGTAAATAAGGATCCAAATGTATAATAGATATTGGAAAATGGGATGAAAATGTTCAAATGAGAAAGGAAATAAGGGATGGGGGGAGGGGAGGGAAGGGACAAGGAAAGAGGAGTATAGAAAGGTAAACGGAAACAAAGCTTTGTAAATGAGAAGGAAGGGAGAGGTTGCAGGGAAGAGCGGGGGATGGGAATAAGCAAGGCGTGTCACGTGCAGGCGCAGATTCCCCGTGATGAACGTTACCAATATGTATAGCTATAATACACCGATGAGGAAATAAATTAAATAAGTAAAAAGATAAATAAAATAAAATAAAAGTGTGCACGACCAAACAGGAGTCTTCCTCTCACCTCAGACTTCACTTCCAATCCCCTGGTCCTTTTCTGTAAGCCTCTAGTTCCCTTATACGCCCTTCCATGAAAGTCTACACAGATATGAGCATAAATATGTGTGTAAATGTGTGATTGGGTGTGTGCATTCATTCACACATATATAACTCATTTATATAGTAATGTGAGTACCGTAAGCACTTGTCCTACAAATTAGTTTTTGCTTAATAATGTGTCTTAGAGATAAGGCACCTTGTAAGAAAGTATCTGTCTTTCTTTTTACATCTACATAGGATTTCATTATAAAGTTGTGCCATTATTTACATAATCAGGTACAAGCTATGCTAGACTGAGCAAAGACAAATTCTATTAAACTGTTGCATCGAATGTATGGCTATTTAACATTTTAATAAGTAAATCCACTTGCCCTTCTATGGAACTGCACAAATTTATATTCCTATCTACAATGTAGGAGAGTGATTGTTGATATTCTAGCCACAATGTGTATTACTGAGCTGTTTAATGTCTATTAAATAGTATCTTTCTTTGGCTTACACTTTATATAGCAGCAACAATAGTAATAGCTAACTTTACTGTAACATTGACTCTGTGCTAGGCATTGGTCAATAAGCTTTACATAGGTGAACTGATTTAATGTACAACAACTTTACACATGAAGATATGCAATTCATTGATTTAAGTTGTACAGTTAAATAGTTTTGAGCATATTCACAGAGTTGTGCAACCATTACCTGTCTTAGAACATTTTAATCACCTCCAAAGGAGCTGTGTTCCCACCAGCTGTCACTCACACTTCCTCCACTTCTACCATGTAACTTTGAACTATTTTCAGTCTCAATATGCTTAATGATTCTAGACATTTCATGAACCTGGGATCATATATTTTATGACATTTGTAACTGGATTCTTTCACTTAGCAGGTTATTTTTAAAGGTCATCCATGTTGAAACATACATCAGTACTTCATTCCTTTTGATTGCCGTATAGTATTCTTTTATATGGATATAATACATTTTATTTATTCATTTATAAGTCGATGAACATTTGGATTGTTCTCACTTTTTCAGTCTTTTGAATAAACTTCATTTCTGACTGGGGATATAGCTCAGTGGAATAAGCACCTGCCTGGCAAGTGCAAGGTCCTAAGTTTGATCCTTGGTATTGAATAAACTTCATTTCCAATTTATTGACAAACATACTGTGAATGATATACTTGTGATTCCCTTGGGTATATATATATATATAGGAGTATAGTGAAACTATACAGTGAAACTTGCTGTGTCATATGGTAATTAATTCTATGTATAATTTTTTGAGGAGTTGCCAGGCTTTTAAATGTCTTTGCCCATGGCATTTCCTAGATTTCCCTCTGAGAAGTCATTGTCACATTCTGTGTTGCAAAGCAACATATATTTCTGTTATTTTAGTCATAATATGTTACTATTGTATGTCTGTCTATTGCATGAAATTATGGCCTGCTAAGAGTTAAAAGTGAAATCTCATTCATAATCTTCGTATCCGTATCACCAAACAGGTATCAGATAAGACACTGAAACATTGATGGGAACAGTTGATTGAATAGACAAAGGACATAAAATATAAAAGAGTGAAAATAGATTTATACCACAAGGTATTTAATTATCTTAAAAATCATGTTCTAGTTTCCTCGGAAAAAAGGTTAAATGAAAGACAGTATTAGAAGGATGAAATTGGATTCTTTGTGGCCTTAAAGTTTATATATGAATGAGCATGGCAATATGATCCTCCTTGTAAGTGGAGTAAATCAAATAGTCAGAACCAAATAAAGAGAGCTCAGAGTGTAATGAACATTTGTGATTATATGGCAGTGCTTTTTACTTTCATATGTGATTTGGGTGAGCTGTAGCAACTCATATATTTTCACAAGTGCCTTTCTTCCTACTTGAGTCAATATTTTAGCACAAAGCTAAATCCCATTTTTATGAATGCTTATCAATTTTTTTTATCATTATGGCTTAAGTTAGAGTACTGGTTTATTGAAAAATTATGTCTATGTTCAGTGCCAATTCCAAAAACTTTCACTGAAAATATTCAATAGTCTAGCAACCATAGAGTGTGTCACATGTGAACAGGCTTAACAGTTTTAAAGCCATCATACCCAATTTGATAACTTCGTGGGCCTGGTTATGATTTTCAACCACGTAGAAAAATTAGCACACAAATTGACCTTCAGAATTTTGTCTAAAATCTCTACTCTCTGAATTTGCACATCAATCCTTACATTTCCTTTGAGGACACAGGAATTGGATGGACCAATGTCTAAAATTCAACTCTGCCATCTCAAACTTACTGTGTATTCTCTCCTAGATCTATTTTCTGGTCTACTTCATGCTATAAAGTTCAACCCAACTGACTTATTACTTAATTGCAATGTAAGTGGGGGAGAAACTTGCCAGGACCTTGAGCCTAAATTACTAAGGGACTTCTCTAGAGGTCTTGAATCCAATTTATCTGCCTGACTGGTCAGGAGAAAAAGGCAGGCTCATGTGCTTGGCCCTCCTGCCTGGGCAAAGTAGTCTTTTCTGAGATAAGTAGACTTTTCTCAGTCTTCAGCTCCAGCAGCTTCCATGAAGAAAAGTTCCAAGGAAAGCACATCTCATTAGAACTTTATAAAGAAGATTGAGAACAGGTGACCAGACCTCCAAAGAAAGGAGTCCAGAGAAGTTGGAGCTCTGGGATTGTTTCTGTATTGCTAGGACCTTAGCTCCAGGGATTACTTTGACAACATCAGTCTTAGATATCCCAAGGGAATAAATATCCTGTTTACTCAGGGAATACCCTGTAAATCCTTACCCGTAATGCCCTAGTGCTGGCTTATCCTAACTGCTGAAATTTTACTGCTAAATCTTTGGCAATTTTGCAAGCACAGTGATATCACTCATGGCTTGAAATAAGCCTCTCAGTGCTCACATCATGGAGATGATCAAACAGTACACACAAAGGCTTTTAATCCTGAAGAGAGTTATTACATTTATGCCAGTAATTCAAATTCCTGCTTATGAAAACCTAGACACAAACCAATGATTCTCAACCAGAGTTGATTGTAGAATCATAAATAACCAAAAAACCTTGAGAAATAATAGAGCTGGAAGCTTCGAAATTCTATTCAGGGGTTATTTATGATTCCATATGAATTTTACTGTTTTTTCTATTTTCATAAAGAATGCCGTCAAGACTTGGATAGGTTGTGCGTTGAATACATAAAATCGCTGTGTGGTTCTATGGCTCACATATGCTTTGAGTTTGTGCCCCAGACTTTTATGTGATAGAAACTTGCTCCTCAGTGTGTTTGTGTTGAGTTGGTGGAAACTTTAAGAGATGGGCCTCGTGCAGTGACAGTGAACCCTTTGGAGATGAGGACCCAGGCTGAAACCCAAAACCCACTTACTCATCACAAAGTGCCAGCACTGCCATTCAACCTGAATACTGAAGCTTTAGTTTAGAAAAAAAAAACAACTCATATACTAGCATCTTTTTTCTTAAAGGAAAACATAATGACAGATATTTCAAGGGTACAAATATATTCTCGTTGAAAAGTACAAATTTGGCATGCTTTTGCACAATTAATCTGATCTTTGTTGCTCTACATATGTTGTTAATTTGTCAAACCTTCGCTCGTATTTTCTTAGTTTGAAAGCAAGAAAAGCAGCCCTCAGGTCATCTGTTATTCTGATTCTTGTATCAAATTTGATGTAATTGAAAGCTGAAAATGCTTCCCACAAGCATAAGATGATCCAAACAAAGTAATAAAAGCAATCCCAAGTGCTTTCATTGACTTAAAATTATTTAAAAAGGAATTCCACACTTCAAGAATTTCATTCTCAGAACTACCAACTGTGATGTCCCTTGTCCTCCTTTCACACTCTATAGTCTCAAGCACTGCAAGCAGTTCATAGAATTTATTTTTTCCATGTAGAGGTTTCTTGAAAATTCGATAGCTCTATTTCCATATTTCCAAAGTATAACCAGTGTAAGCAGGAAAGATCAAGTCATTTAAATTTGGCTTTATCTGGAGATGTAGGAAAACACAGTGTTGTCTCCACTTTACAGAACTGTAAAAATCTGTTACTAAATTTTTCATTCAAAACTGCTACAGTGCTAGAAAATTCCTTGTAGATTCCTCATGGCTTGAAGGATTGTCTGCAAATGTTGCAGACTTGTCTAAATGCACTTTTACATTTGGAAAATATTTTGGTTGCCACTTTTAAAACCCTGCAGTAGTTCCTCAAATGTTTTGATACCACAAATCTTTTGATATTTTGTAACTTTTGTTCCATACATTGAAGTATAGTATCAGATCTGTTTAAAACATGAGTTTATCAAGTAGTGAGCTATGGATAGTCCTACCCTTTTTCATTCATAAACAGCCTAATTTCATCCAAGCAAGCTACAAATCTCTCCAGGGCCTGTCCTCTGCTCAGTCACCAAAATTACTGTACATTAGCCAAGTATTATACTGTGCCTGAAGTTCATCAAGAAGTGCCTCAAACTGTCATACTAACTGTCATATTAAGAGCATGAGTCACGCTATACAGCAGTACCTCAGCTGATGAATGGTTCTGTTTGCAAACAATTTGGTTTGCAAACAATTTGACTCACTATCAAAAGTGGAAAAATTTTGTTTCCATTTGCAAACTCTGCATTCGGTGACAAGACCAAGGCCATCTTCCCCACACAAACACAAATGCATCCATCTTCCCCAATACTGTAAAATTAATTAAGTTCATAAACCAAGGCATCACAGTAAATCACCATTTTTGTGACATCTTTGAGGATATCGTGTAATTTTGTGCTGCTTTCCCTGGCACAAAGAGCTTCTTGATGCATAATACAATAAAACTGTATTATGTTGAAGGACTTTTGCTTAACAAAGAACTATGTGGAACCAGATGTTGCCCCCACCATGTAAGGTGTCCCGTCACTAGTAACTGAAACCACTTTTTCTGGTCTTGTGACAAAAAGCCTCCATCACAGCAGGGTAGACACCCATCCTTTGGGTTCTTCCTGGCAAAGGCATCACTTTCACCACCTATTCTCTCATGATGTCTATGACAGTGTAACAGTGTAATTGGGATTAACACTGGAATCAGGATTAGTGTTGGAATCAGGATTAACTGTAGTTAATACTGGAAATGGGATTAGCACTTGAATTGGTATTAATGCTGGAACTGGGGTTAATTAGGGTTAGCATTGGACTATAGATTAACAATGGAATTGGGATTAACCTAGGGGTTGGGATTAATTGGGATTAACACTGGAATTAAGATTAGCCCTGGAGTTAGGATTAGCATTGGAATTAAACTTGGCACTGGAATTTGGATGACTGCTGGAGTTGAGATTAGCACTGGACTGGGATTAGTATTTGATTTGGGATTAGCACTGGGTTGGGATTAACACTGGGTCAGCTAATGCCAATTCCAGTATTAACCCTAATTCCAATGCTAATCCCAAACTCCAAAAATTTGAGGCTAGCCTGGACTATGTAGCAAAACCATGTTTAAAATATCTCTTCATATACTACTCAGCCCTGAGTATTTTATTATACCATAAAAAAATAGACTAATACAGAGAATTTGTATCAACAGTGGGCCTGCTGCCAGAGCAATATCTGAAGATACGAATGCAGTTTTGGAAGTGGGTAACTGGCAAGCCCACTTGTGCATTTCTGAAAGAATTTTGAAAAGTTGAATGAATTTGGAGAAATAGGCTAAACTTGATCTGTCTTGCTGTAAATGGAGCATTAGGAATGATTCTGTTGAGATCTCACAGGACAAGACTAGGAAACGAAAGAAGACCATTCTTGTTATCCGTAAAGAATTTAGCTGGATCTTGTATATGTCTATATTTAAGAATGATGAGAAACTAGCTGATGAAATTTCTGAACACCAAAACATTCAGATTACTTCTTGGTTACTTCTAACTGCATGCAGCAGGGCGAGCAATGGTATAACCAAAAGACAGAGTGTATGATTAAGATGGAAACAGCAGAAAAATTTGAAACTTTGCAATCTGTCCAACGAAGGAGCAAGAAAGCATGTCTGGGAGAAGAAGGGATGGCTCATATTGTTTTCTATGTAGATTAGTATGGAGAAAGGAAGCCAAATGCTACACATCAGATTAATGGAAAAGAGTCCCAGAGGTCCTCTCAGAAATCTCTTACATTGCAGATCCAAAGGCCAAGGCCACAGTGATTTCAGGAAAGATGTCTGAGGTAATCTTCATGGGCCCCACTGCCCAGGTCCAGTTTGAGATTCTGCTCCCTGTTTTCAAGCAGAACTTCCCAAAGCTGTTTCAATGTGCCTCACATAACTGCTCCAAAGGAAGTAAGAGGCACACTTTGGCATCCACGTGTTCTGATTCTGTTGGCATGCTGCATGCAAGAGTTATGGGGTCATACTGGCTCCCTCTGCAGTTTCAAAGAAAAACATGCAAGACCAGGCAGAGGCCTGCTGTAGGGATGGAGCTGTTGCAAAGATTCTCCACCACAATGCTATGTTAGTTACTTTTCTTTTGTTGCCAAGACAAAATATCCAACACCCAAAGTTAAAGGAGAGAAGGATTTTTTAGCTCACAATTTATAGAGGTTTCAGTCCATACTTGTCTGGTTCCAAGGTAGGGTGGCATGTGGCAGAGGGCAACAGTTCATGGCAGCAGAGGGCAGCAAAAGCAACAACCTAAAGGGGAGAGAAGACTCTTTCTGTCTCTTATATTGTGTGCAGGCTACCTGTTCTAGGACACATGTAGCACTCACACTCTTAATCCTAGCCAGAACTATGCCAAACCAACCAGTGGACTGATTTATTAACCATGCACTCTTAATCTCAGCATCACACACTCTACATTCAGCCACCTCTGAGAAAGCCCTATGACCACAGGAAGACCTGGGGGGACATCTAGACACAAACCATAACAGATACTGAGTAAAACCATAAGAGTGAGACCATTGTTCTTGAGGCCTCAGGAATGTAGAGGCACATGCAGTGTGCAGTGTCAACCTGAGCACAACAGGTATTGGTGTGCAGCCGGAGAGGGCAGCCATGGTCTATGACCAGCAGTCATGGGAGTGGGGCTGCCTGAGGTCTTGGGACCACTCCCACTACCATGTGCAAAGGAATTTGCTGATGGACCTTTAACTTTAAAGTCTTTCCTGCTGGGTTTCAGTCTTGCTTTGCAATGACTACTCTTCTCTTTCCCTGTTCTTCCTTTTGGAATAAGAATGCTTATCCTATCTTTATCCTGCCATTGTATGTTGGAAGTAGATAAATTGTCTTTACATTACAGGCTCACAGTAAAAATGAGTTTCCCACAAGTCCTGGATGAGACTTGGAGTGTGTGCTTTCTGCTCCTGATATCAGTAAAGACTTTGGGACAATTGGGAGAGGACTGAGTAGTTTTTGCTGTGTGACATGAATATGAACGTGAACCTTGCGTCTGGGGCAGAATTTCAAAGTCTGGATATCATTTGATGTGCTCCAAAGTTTCATCTGCTGGAAGCTGGGTCTCCAGTGTGGAAGTGTCGAGGTAGTGGAACCATTAAGAGGAAGTGCCTGGGGCAAGGTTATAGGGGGCTGCTGCTCTTCAATAGGATTCCAATAGTTCTCTCAGGACCCTGGATAGCTCCCGCAAGACCGAATTCTGAAAAGAACAAACCTGGTCCCTGAATCCCTCTGACTTCCAGTCCCACTGAGTGATCTCACTTTCCCATTGTGACGCCAGCCACCATGAAGCCCTCACTGGAGGCCAAACCGATGGAACCACACACTCCTGGACTTCTGGCCTCCAAATCATTGAGCTTAGAGATTTCTCTAATCACCCAACAACAGGTACTTGTGATTTGGCAATAGAAAATACAGGTAGTGTGGCTATTTCACTGATAGTTTTTTCATTCATGAGCACAAGAAGTCTTTCCATTTATCTGTATTTTCCTTACTTTCTTTCATCAGTGTTTTGTAGTTGCCTGTGTACAAATCTTTTAATTCTTTGGTTAAGTATATTCTAAGTATTTTATTCCTGTTATAAATGGGATTGTTTTCTCAATAGTTCTTTGTTAACTGTATAGAAAGATCACTGATTACTTTATGTTGATTTGTATCCTGAAACATGAGTGTCTTTCTTTTTTGCTTTTACAAGTTTTCTCGTTGTTGCTGCTATTGAGTATTTAGTTGTCTAAACATGTTCATGTCATCTGCAAACACAAATAATCTTACTTCTTCCTTTCTGACTCGGGTTTCATTTCTTTCCCTTGTTTTGTTGCCCCTTCTAGGCTGTCCAGTGCTATGCTTGGTGGAAGTGCTAAGAGTAGGCACATGTGCCTTGTACAGGCTTTAGACAAGTTTTCAGTTTTGTCCCAGTGATTATGATGTTTGTTTGCTGTGGGATTTTTATAGATAACCTGCACTGCAGCGAGGTAACTTCCTTACACACCTATTTTGTTTAAAGATCTTTCTTTAAAATCATGAATGGGTGTTGCATTTTTCCAGGTCCCTTTTCTACATTATTGAGACAATTGTATGCTTTCCCTCAATCACTCTACTAATGCATTGCATTTATTGATTTGTGTATATTGAGCCATCCTTTCATCCCAAAGATCAATCCTAGCTGGCCATGGCATATACTCTTTTTAATGTGCTGTTGAGTTTAGTTTGTTAGTACTTTATGGAAGAGTTTTGCATCTATATTCATTAGAAAATATTGGTCTTTAGTTTTCTTTTGGTGCCTTTGTCTCCATGTAGTGTGTGGGTGATACTGGCACCAAAAGCCAAACATGGAACTGTTACCTCTTTTGTTATTTTAGAAGAGGACAAGAGAGTGCTGTTTTGGTTAAGATATAATTACATTTACCTAATTAATTCATTATATCACAAAGGCAATGAAATGTAAATGCAAAAATGGTGAATTTTCATTAGAAAATTATCTTTTAATAGTGAGTCTTCTAGCCAGGCTTGGATAGTATATGTCTATAATCCCAGTACTTGGGAGGCTGAGGCAGGAAGATCAATGTGAGTTCAAGGCCAGCCTGGGATAAATGAGTTCAAGACCAGCCTGAACTATATAATGAGACTGTCTCATAAAAAAGTGAGTCTTCTAAAATGTACTTACATGTGTGGGGTTAATAGTAGTTATTGCTAGAATGATTCAGTGTTCTGCACTAGAAATCCTAGTTCATACAAATAAACAGGTAGATAGAGAGGAAATTTTATAATACTAAGGTCATTCTATTTTTAGAAATCCTTCTTAGTTATACTAACAATTATAAATTCTTCTACCATTAAAATGATTTTTAAGAAGCTTTTGTTTACAACTGGATTAAATCCTCTTCTGCATTGTTTCTTTTTTTGCTTTAGAACACAACAAATTACACAGAATTTTTTACTCAGTAATTTATTCTCTCAACACATATACTAATATTTTGAATTTTCCCATTGCTTATTGTTCCATTGTTTTGTGTCCCACGCTAGGCACTCAGAAAATGGCAGCTATTTTTAGCGCTATCTATGGATCTTGGTCTCATCCTCAAGGCAAGGAGTGAATTCCTACTGTATCAATGTCCTTCTGCCATTTTCAACATAATTATATCAAAAATTACATATTCTAGATAGTAGTCCTTTGTCTGAGAAACAACTGGCAAACTTTTTCCTCATACTGTAGGTTCTCTCTTCACTGTGTTGGTGGTTTATTTTGCTGTGCAAAAGCTTTTTAGTAAGATGAGATAACCAGATAACCAGATCCTTTGGGATAGTTCCTGTGCAATTAGGGTTTTGTTCATAAAGTCTTTGCCTACACCAATGTCCTTCACGGTTCTACCTATTCTCTCATCCAGCAGATTTAGTGTTTCTGTTTTAATATTTAGATCTTTTGTCCATTTCTATTTTAGTTTAGTGCATGATGAAAGATATGGGT
>PVLD010010606.1:51499-69993 GCA_004027595.1 Dinomys branickii
GTGCCAGTGCCGTGCTGTTTTATCACAGTGGCTTTGTAGTAGAATTTCAAGTCAGGGATTGTAATGTCCTCTGCCTTGTCTTTGTTGCCCCAAATTGTCTTTGCTATTCTAGGTCTTTTCTGGTTCCAAATGAATTCTATGATTTCTTTCTGTAGTTCTATGAAATATGCTACTGGAATTTTGATTTTGATTGAATAAAATCTGTTTAACAATTTTGGAAATATGACCATTTTCACTATATTGGTTCCCTCACCCAAGAACAAGAGATATCTTTCCATTTTCTGATATCCTTTTCAATGTCTTTTTTAAAAAGAGTACTGTAGTTTTCAATGTAGTGGTCTTTTGCTTCCTTCATTAGATTGATTCCTAGGTATTTTGTTTTTTGGGGGTGCTATTGTGAAAGATATTGTTTCCCTTATTTCTCTCTCAGTGAGATTGTTATTCTCTGTATGGGAAGGCTATTGATTTTTGAGGTTTGACTTTGTATCCACTTATGCTACTGAATTTGGTTATTAAATCTAGAAGTCTTTTGGTGCAGTTTTGGGGATCTTCTATGTAGATTATCATGTCATATACAAATAATGATAATTTAACTTCTTTTACTATCATTATTCCTTTTATTTCTTCCTCTTGTCTAATTACTCTGGCTAATGTTTCCAGAACCATATTGAATAGGAGTCGTGACAGTGAATATCCCTGTCTTGTTCCTGATGTTAGAGTGAAAGATTTTAGCTTTTTCCACTGAATATAATGAAACATTGATTTGTCATAGAAGGTTTTTATCAGACTGAGATAAAGACTATCATGAATGGGTGTTTGACTTTGTCAGAGGCCTTTTCTGCATCTAGTGAGATGATTATATGGGTTTTTTTTTTTACCTTGGCTCTGTTAATATGGTGTATTACATTTATTGATGTGCATATGTTCAACCATCCTTGCATCCCTGGAATGAATGTCACTTGGTCATGGTGTACAATCATCTTGATGATTTGCTGCATTCTGTTCGCTAGTATCTTATTTAGGATTTTCACAGCTATGTTCATTAAGGATATTGGCCTATAGTTCTCTTTCTGGTTGGGTCCTTCTATGGTTTTGGTATTAGGGTAATATTTGCATCTAGGAATAAATTTGGGAGTATTCCCTTTTAATTTCCATTTCAAAAAACAACTTAATTTCATATCTATTGGAGTATCCAGACCTACCTAGGTAATTCCTGTTTTTTTCATACAATTATCTTTAGCAGTTCCAGATCTTAGATATATTTTCAGAACTGGAGCATTACAAATGAACCTATGCTGAATATTGTTTCATATTTATATTCCTCTCTATAGTCACTTGGTGTGAAGATCATCAGTTCTGATTTATAGTTCCACATTAAACTATACCTACCTCATGGATGACGATTTAATTACATGTTCTAATGACATATGTGCTCTTGTACATGACAAACCTCGTAGTATTTCTTGACTTCTGATGGGCTTCAACTAAATTCTTTTCTAATAAGAATTTGTTCATTGCATTTCATTGTGATTTGCAATAAATTTCCAAGAAAGTCAGTCTCAATTTACAATGTCTCAATTTTGATCTCAAAAACTGAGGATGGTGGAGAAAAATAACATTGACCTTAAACATGGAAGAAATGATAGATACATAACTAAGATTATAATCAACTGATTTACATGGTTGGTCATTAGTTATTCTTAGTATCATGCATTTACTTATAAATAGTTAAGTCAGGAAAATAGAAAGAAGGAAAGAGAGAGAAAGAAAGATATAAAGTAAGAAAGAAATGAGTTATATTAAAAAATCAAGGTAAATAGACTCAAGCCTATGTATATTATATTAAATGCTAATTGACTAAATTAAGTCTATCAACCTATGGTCCAAAGAGCCTTAGACCTATTTATATGCAGTCCAGTGAATATCTACATCCTTCAAGACGGTATCTACATCCTTCAAGGGTTGCAAGATAACAAAGAATATGCAAGAGGTTGCCTATGACCTGTAAGGAATAAAACAGCGTGTCTGGGCCTCTACAAAACTTGATTTGCTGGACCCTCTCCCTGGGATACTACTTGCTAGGGAGGAAAAGCATAGCTGCAATTAAAACAGGAGTTGTAGGCAATTAAATGGCCCAAGCTTTAGAAAATGTATTAAAGTGATGAATTAAGATCAGACGCCTAACGGTTTCTAACTTTGCTATGCTCTAATTCTTACTGTCTCCTCATTCTTACTGTGCTCGGTTATTATTTTGTGGGGAACCCGGGTAAAGTCACCAAAAAGCTAATTTACCTGTCTCCGTGAGTACAGAGTTTAGGAGTTTTATATTTATTCAGTAAAATAAGAGCGACAGTAGTTTCATTTTCTAGGTTTCCCACTTCCTGAAACTCATCTACTAGGAGAAATAACGCAAAACATTTGAGACTGGAATCATGTGTCTAGCATATTTCTTCCAATACAGTGATGATGGAAAGGCATTGTTTGTGATATTCCTACGTCTACTTATCACCTTATGAGGGAAGTCTTTTACATTTTTTTTGAGATTTAAAATTATTTAATTCTAACATAGCTATATTTTGGAACAGTATTCTTTTACCGATTTTCCTGAAGTCTTAAAAGGAAGTGTTCATGTTGGATAACAATCAAGACAAACGAGTTTTCTCTAGTTCAGGCATAGGGTCAACTGAAGCAAACAAGAATGTTGACTGTAGCACCCTACAGAAGGAGGGAGAGAAATACAAAAGGCAGAGTCAGGTATGTAAGTCAGGTGGTGTCTTCCCTGACTCCCTAGCATTGTCCAGAGACCATGCAGTTGAAGCAATGAAAGAATGATATATGGGCACATTATAGGCAGATTCTTGGGGCTGGTTTCTCTTTCAGTCTAGCTTTTCACATATAAAATTAGTAGAAGTTCACTGTGAAGTAGATATAAGTGACCTATTTTATCTGTCAGTGAAACATGTTGAGATAAACTGTGCACCTCTGAGAACAGTACACATTAGATCTGTGCCTCTGGGTAGAATATAATCAGAATAAATTGTTGTTTTCTTTCTTTTTAACAAAATAACCCTGTTTTTATTATTTATTTACTTATTCATTCATTCATTCATTCATTGTTTTATCAACTAGCTTTTCATTAATTGTAAAAGCACTCCAAATTATTCCCACCATCCCATATGGGTCCATATCAGAGCATAGGATTAGCTCTTCTAGATCTAGGAATGGATCCTCAACCTGTGTCTAACCAATCAGTATATCCCAGCCCTTAGTCAGAGGGTTTTTTCAGGGCTGTGCACATTGCCCAGATAAAACCAATGTTCATCAAGCTTCAGTGGCTGAGGAAGAGAAGCACTGCCTGAACAAATGAACAAACCCAGCACAGGATGGACAAACCTGTAGAAGGTACAAGCGAAATGCCTGAGCTCCTTTGTTAGCCCCTTGAGTGTTGCTGTGGATTTATCAACTTTATAAGTCAATCAACTCTATATTGTTGCTGGAATGCTTTGATCTAAGTTTCTGCTACTGGCATTCATTCCAGTCTTGACTGACACCTAAATGAGTCTTGGAGGTAGAGAGTTGCAAATGATAAAATCTAAACTGTAGACTATCACGAGCTGGTGGAATGTGAAAGGCAATGACTATCCACCCCTGTATGCTGGGGTGCAGAGCTGCAATTCTTAACATATGGATAGAAAAGCAACTATTTAAATTATTGATGGTATATTTTCAAAATCAAGACACATTCTTACTGCATCTCAATTTCAGAGAATGTAATAGAAAGATGTCAGGTGTTGGCTACTTTTGCATGGCTTTAGACGTTTCAATAACAAGGGCAAAGGACATGTGAAGCTTTCGTACTTAAAGGAAGAACAGAAAAAAAGAGGGAGGAAAAGGAGAGAGAGGCACAGAGAGAGAGAGACAGAGAGAGAGAGAGAGACAGAGAGAGAGAGACAGAGAGAGAGAGAGAGAGAGAGACAGAGACAGAGAGAGAGACAGAGAGAGAGAGACAGAGAGAATATCTTTTTTAAGAGAAGAACTTTCTACCGGGAGCCATCAATTCAAATGGACATTCTTTGCTGCTAGAATGGAAAAGCCAAAGTCTTTGTGCACATTTGGTAGCTACAAAGATATGGAGGCTTTGTTAGAGGTGCAGATGAAGCCAAGTATGGTGACACATGCCTGCAATCCCAGAATAATGAGGCTGAGACAAGAATGCAAATTCAAGGTCAGCCTGGGCTACATAGCAAGACCCTACCTCAAAAGAAAAAATCTTAAAAAAGAAAGTGACAGAACAGCATGGGCCCTAAAAATATTGGAAACTTGAAAGCACTTCACCTTATTACGCTAATAAGTATCAGCTGTGGTGAAAAGACATAGACTGGAGTATTTTGGGGGGCAAAGGGCAAATTAACCATAGTTTCATAATTTTGAATGGAAGATAAGGTGAAAGTTAGTAAACTAAGGAGAATGGAATGAAAACTATGGGGGGATCCCAAGAATGCAATTTAGATTTAAGAATTAGGTTTTTTTATATAAAACATTAAGCAAGGCTGATCAAGGTAGGCTTGGAACAATAGGGTTCCCAGGGGCCTTGAGCAGGGAAAGGGAGCAGGAAGTCCCTGTCAGGGTCAAGTCCAGTTTAGAGGCTTGGAGTTTATAGTGGAGAAGCTGTTAGACACAACCTTATTTAAGAGATAATTAACTATTGAGAATAGCCTAAATTATGTGTCACGTGGTAGGAAGCAAGAGAATTGAATTCACTTTTATGATGTTACCACTATAGATACTCTATAAATTTTAAATTATTTCAATTTTTAGCAATGGAAACACACTTAGGTCCTGAAAAGATCTCTAATGTTGGTAACAGCATTTCAAATGCAAGTAGAGTCACAAGCTACTGAAGGAATTTTATTGCCAATGTCCTGCTTTGTTGCTTAGCTGTGGCACTGTCAGTACAAGGGGCAGACTGTAAACCTGGTTCAGCCCCTAACAGGATATAATTTCCAATGTCTTCCTCATGTTTGAGAATGTCATTGGATAAAAGACATCCTCCGAAAGGCACTGAAAGGAAAACGTAAAACTATTTTTATAAATGACCCAACCTTGTGTGCAAGATCCTAAAAAGTCCCTGAAAAAATTATTAGAGTTAATAAATGAGTTTAACAAGATTGAAGTATGGATGATAAATAAGCAAAATGAATTTTATTTCTATAAACTTGCAACAAATATTCTGAAAATGAAATTAAGAGCATAAGCCACTCATAATAATCCTAAAAAGAGAAATAGAATCAGGAATAAATTTAACAAAGAAATGCAAAACTTATACTCTAGAAGCTACAAAGCACTGGAAGAAGATAAAGATCTAAATATTTGAAAATATATCTCATGTTCATGGATTAGAAGATTTAACATTGTTGCACTTAGTGTAATATTTTAATGAAATCCCTGTAAAAATCTCAGCAGACTTCTGTTTTAGAAATGGCATGTTGGTTCAAAAATTTATATGAAATTATAAGGAACCCAGAATAACCAGCATGTTCTTGACAAGGAACAAAATGGTAGGACTTGTACTTCTTGATTTCACAGCTAACTATAGTGCAACAGTAATCAGGGCACATGATACTGGCACAAGGGTAAACACATGGGTCAATAGACTATAATTGAGTCTAGCAATAAACTCATGCACTTGAGCCAGTGACTTTTAACAAGGTTGCAAGACCATCCTAGGGAGGAAGAAATGGTCTTTAAAACACCTGTAGAAATACAGTATTTACAAAAGGTTTAGGTTAGACGCTTATCGCACATTATATACAAAAAATAACTCAAAATGGGTCACAGATGTAAGTGTAAATGTCAAAACTACAGAACTTTTAGAAGAAGAAGTAAGACTAAATCTTCATGACCTTGGATTTGACAAAGAATTTTTAGATGAGACACTAAAAGCATGAACAATTGTAACAACAACAAATGTAAATTGGAATTTATCAAAACTTAAAAACCTATGTGCATCAAAGGACACCATCAAGAAAGTGAAAAGACAATGAACAGAATGGGAGAAAATATGTATAAATCCAATCTGATAGAAAATTTATGCCTAGAAAATATAAAGAACTTATCAATAGTAGCAATGAAAAGAATAATACATCAATTAAAATGGGCACAGGCTCAGTTATAGCTTGTGTCTAGATGTGCCCTGAATGCCTCATGCATTTTCACAGGTGGCTGGATCAGAGTGTTTGACACTGGGATGGATTCATGGTGTAATACTAAGACTAAGGGTGCTAGGATTAAGGGTGTGAGGGCTGCTGGCCCTAAGGGTAAGTAGCCTAGATACTATATAAAGGGACAGAAAGAGGCTTCTTGCTTGCTGCTTGCTTGCTTCTGCCTCCCCTGCTTTGCCATGATCTTTTTCTCCAATGTAAAGCCCTCTGCTATGCTGGTCTGCCTTGGAAACAGCCAGCGATAAACTGAAACCTCTACAAACTGTGAGCTAAATAAGCCATTCCTCCCTTAATTTGTGGACATTGGATATTTTGTCTCAGCAATGAGAAAAGTAACTAAGACAGACTCAGAATAGACATTTTGCCAGAGAAGATATATACATAGTCATTAAATCCAGGAAAATATGTTCAACACCAGTTATCAAGGAAATACAAACCAAAATCTCAAAAGGTTTTACTGTCTATGCACTAGGATGGCTACAAAACAAAGTTTCTTTTTAAAAAAGAGATAATGACAAGTGTTGGTGAGGATATGGAGAGGTTGGAGCTTCACAGACTGCTAGTTGGAATGTAAAATGGTGGAATCACTTTGGAAAACATTCTGAGACTTCGTCAGATAAATAAATGAAGCTATCATAGGACCCAGCAATTCCTCTCCAAATATGCACCTGGCTGAGGGGCAGCATATGCTCACATAAAACTTGTACATAACAGGATTATTAACAATATCCAAGAAGAAGAAACAATTCCAATTCCCATCAAATGATGAAAGAATAAACAGAATAGTACACATCGAATGCTTTTGCCATAAAAGGAATAAAGTACTAATACAAATGAATGGATGTTTAAAATCTTCTACTAAGTAAAAGAGGCCAGTCACAAAAGTCTGCAAACCATATGATTCCTCTGATGTGAAATACGCAGAACGGGGAAATCTATTAGGATCAAAAGTAATGTCATTGCTTACGGCTGAAAAGGGAGCGGGGAGGAGGAGTAAGAGTGACCGCTAAGGGTCAGAGAGCTCCTTTTGTGAGATAAGGAACGTGTTCTAGAATTGACTGTGGTGATGGCTGCAGATACCTGTGAGTGTATGACAAGCTACTGAACTGTACACTTGAAGTGTGTGAATTGTGGGGCAAGCTATGTCTTAATAAAACTGTTAAGAAACAATGAAGGGACATCTCCCAAAAGAGTAGAACAGGGTGGGGCTCGACTGGCTGACCAAGGCATTTCCTCCGTCACCAGGCAGGGAGTTCTTGCTGTTCCTGTCAAGCAGGACATAATGCATGTCATACACAAGGAACACCGTCGTGTTTCCCATTACACCCTCTTCCAAATGACCAATCTTAGCACAATTCTGTTACGTTGCTCATGCTTACACAGATGAGTGCATGCGTGTGTGTGTGTGTGTGTGTGCATGTGTGTGTGTGTGTGTTAGGAGGAGGCAGCACTAGTGCAGATGATTAGATTTATCCTTCCATCACAGGTTGCCAGACCATGTGGATCTTCATAACATAGAAGAATGCCTTCCAGCCACAGCTCAAGGCTTGCAACTGGACACAGTCACCATGGGAGACTCTGGCTCCCCTTGGAGAGGAAGTGAATGGGTCTCCTAATGCACCATTTTAGGTGGGACATTTCCAAAGCCAACTTAACATAATTTTTAAATCTTTCTTTCCTTGCAAAGTCCCTCCATTTCCTAAATGATTTTCCACTGTTAATGACTTTCCTCATTTTAATTTTTTAAGATTGCAGAACCTACTTGTCCTCTAGGTAGAGTCCCAATTTACATTTACCTGCTTCAGAAGGTAGGGAACTAAATTATTCTCAAACGACATTTGCTGGAGTGAATCCAGTACTACCATCTGCACTTTCTGCCTGGAAGTCCAAAGCTCTTTTCATTGGTCTGGGATCTCCAGTGGAAGAATGGGATATTTGGACTTTCAGATGTTTTTCCTCTTTAGTCTTTGATCTTTCTATGTAAGATCCAAAGTGTATAGATAAACAGTGAAAAGTGCACTCACTGGTTTTGCTACCTATACATTTTGATATGTGAAAGTGTATCAAACATACTACACAGTTTGATATATAAATATTAAGTGTTTTCTAAGTAAAATGTAAATTCTCAGCTTATTGTTTTAAGCCCTTGACAGCCCCACCTCTGATCAAATCACCGATCCTCAACAAATATTTGTTGACTTTTTGTGCAATATTTGAATGAGAACTAAAGTTAAAATATAATTTGCCCTTATACATGTAGTCTGAAGTTAGTTGAGTTTTGTGAGAAGTTAAAAGACAGTAGCTAGAGATCAAAATCAAGATTATCATCACTGTTCACTATTGTCCCTCCTACTGTGATGCTTAGGGAAAGAAAATACGGCGAACAAGTGCTAACAACGTTGCTGGGAAGGTGAGGTTTACTCACTTGTTTGCCTACTTACACTGTAGGAGTGGGCTTGGCAATTTACCCAACCAAAGCAGTCTGAGCCTCTCATTTTCTTCCTATGCAGAATGAGATAATGATACCTCTCCTGCTTACCTCACAGGGGTGTTTTGAAACCAAATGAAGTCATTTTTAAATCAGTGTATGAAATTAAAAGTACTATGTAACTGTGGGTGCTTAGTGACTACTTGTCATGTCTTAATGACATTGCTTTCCTAATGACAAAGAAATAAATCACACAGTGGCACTTACTCCAACTGATTGCATTTCTGAAACTGTTCTGACATCTGAGCAGAAGGTGCAATTCAGCCTGCATTGCCCTGGCTCTCTTTCCACAGCGGCAACATCTAAGAAACTTTTCTACTGCTCAGAACTTTCCTTTGAAAAATCACAGTCCTCAGAAGTGCACCAGGAAATGGTTTTGGAAGAACTCAGGGGCCCTTTCTCTGTATGAGGACTTCCCAGCAGAAATATGGGAGACAATGCATTCTGTGTGTTCAAGGCCAACTACCCACAGGAGCTGGTCTTTCAGGGGAGCGGTTTTTGTGCTAGTAAGCTTCGTAGAGCCTGAAGTTCTACAAGAGAGCTGTTTCCTGTGAACTGCCTCTTGTGTGTCATCTTATGAGTTAACCAGGAGATAAACCTGTGTCTTCGCTTCTTAGAATTTCTTGAAGATGCTCTGAAGTTATCTGTTTAAATGATATTTGAAAATACAGAGATTTGGGGAGGAACTGACAATTTCATGTCTACTGACCTTTGCCCCTTCATTTTCTTGGCAGTTCAGCTCCTCACGTGCAGGAGTAGTGGAAGGCAGCAAGATAGTGCTCCCTGTGCTGACCCTTCGACCAGGACACTGGAGATACCAAGCCTGTGGCTGGACACGTCCCAGCACTGCTCCTTCTCTCTCATTTGCTTTCCCTTGCAAAACAGGTAGTGACTATAAATGATCCAAACTACAAATTCCCAGAATGAGCTTAAGAGCACAGCTGGGAGGGTTTTCCTCAAGAGCAAGATTACATTCTATTCCCTACTATAATCTCTCAATTTCAACATCAGATTCACTGTAAACAGGAGGGACACCTTTTGGTTTGGGATCTAACTGGCTAGTAAAGAAGAAATTAACTTTTTCCCATTTCAATATTTTTTCTCCACTATAAGATGAGATCTTTCTTAAGAAGTCAAGAATACTATATCAGATGAAAAAAAATGTGTTCTCAAAATTTTTTTAACCAGGTGAAATGGCTGATACATTGTGTCAACTTGAGAAGTTTAGAAGTTTAACTAAGGGACTCAGCATGGGGCCAGGGTCCTCACTTTGGGCACATCCTCATCCTATGCAAGAGGACAAGATGGAGATTGTGTGAGTGCCACACCTGTGTGTGTGGGGGGGTTGAGTAACCTACTTAAAAGGGAGGAAAAAGAGAGACTTGTTCTCCCCCTTTTTCTCTTGCTGCTTTTGCTGTCTTTTGCCACCCTGATCTGTTGCCCCTCTGCCATTCTTCCCTGCCTTGGAGCCAGCTGATTATGGACTGAAACCTCCACAAACCGTGAGCTAAATAAATCTTTCTTTCCTTAAATTTGGGCATCAGGTATTTTGTCTCTTCAATGAGACAAAAGTAACCAAGACACCAGAGTTGGTACTGAATGTAGTTTTCTAGATTTACTTAGCAAGGCTGTTAAGGTTTTTTTGTTGTTTTTGTTTTGGGTCTTGATTTTTCACTCTAGAATTCTTCAAGGAGTGGTCAGTATTTGGTGGTTGTTTTTGCTATAGTTGTGGCATTATTCTGTGCCTAGAAATCTTTTACTGAGAAAGTGTTTATTCTTGGATATTTAATCAAGTGATACCTATTTTTTCTAAATTCTACAAATTTAGGCTGATTCTTTTAAATGATTAAAATTTTCATTGAAAAATTTGCTAATAACTGTTAGGTATGGCACCAGACAGCAACAGACAGAGGTAGATAAAACATGCCTTTATCGCCAGCATGGGAGGGTTGCAGGAGATGGCAAGGACCCTTGGAGAAGGGAGATGGAGAAGGGATTTTATTAGACTGGACAAGAAGTGGAGTTAATACGGGCAGGCTATGTGTCCTATCTTGAGAATGGAAGTTAGTTGTTGTGTTGACAAAAGGGAGTAGGAAGTTTATCTCAAGGTCTGAAGAAGAACAAAGAAGTGTGTGTCCTGACCAGTGCCATTTTGGGGGATTCTGGATGTTTACCATTAACTACTAGGTTTTGTCTTAAGAGCAGGTATGAGACCAGTAATTTCATGTGGCCTCTCTAACTTGGTATTTGTCAGTGGGGATCATCCATGTTTTAGAAGGCAAGATACAGAAAGAAGAAAAGAGTGCCTGCTCTTGTATAATATATTTAACTGCCTGGATGTCAGTAAGTGGAAATGTCATTTTGATGGCACTGGTTTGCTTTTGCAGCTAGCAGTTAAAAGAATTTTACAGTAGCCTTATGATTTCTACTTTGTCTTCATTATACAAAGACTCTATAGAAGTCATTTAGGTAAATTATCTATATGACACCAAACACATGGATATTTGTACATCTTTTGACAGCTTCTCATTTCCCCTGGTTTTTAGTGCAGACATAAAGCATTGTGTAGGAATCCAATGTAAGAATCCTACTGCATAGCAATTATGTATTACATAACACAGACATGCCATCATACATTTTTAATTCCACTTACCCACAATCCTAGACCCTGTATTTTACTTGCATGTGTTACCACTATTTATACCATCATTACATAATTACCACTGAATTTATACATATATAATATATATATATATATATATGTATGTATATATGTATATATCTGAAAGAAATTTCCAAATAACCAGAAGCCATCAAATAGATGAGTTAATTCTGTCTGAATGAACATGTCCATTTTCTGAGACATTCTTTTTGCCATTCTAGAGATACAGTTACTTTACCATATGCCCATTTTCTAATCCAAGATGGTGAATAAAATGCATCAGAAGACAATCATCATTACTTGGAGATCACAAGCCTTTTGACCATCGATCTACATCCCCTGTGCCTAACTGAAAGTTTACCTTCTCTTTGGTACCTAAAGAAAAGTATAAGTTTGAACAAATGATACAAAATACATGTGATGGGATCCCTTACAGTTTCTCAAAAGTTGTCCTTTAATTCAAATCCTTGTTTAATTACTTTTGTGAAGGGTCATTCAGAAGTAGTAAGTAACTGTCTCCCAGGGTCACACATGTAGATGTGTGTACCTGGTACACAGTTGGGAAACTACCACTGAGATTGGTGAGGAAAAATAAAGATGAGTACAATTGGGTTTACATCAGGGAGGAATAAACATAGACCTCTCTCTGTGTATTGCCTTAGAGGACACTTCTCATCTTAGAGAAGTGTCTATGTTTGTCTCTCAGAAAAGCAAGTGATCAAAAATAATATAACAAAATAATGTAAAAGAATCTTCAATGGCTTTTGATACTATAGTTACAAGTATGCGCCCTACTTTCTGCAAGGTACTAGTCCCTTCTTAAAGTTTCTGTATGTAGGTACTGGCCTGGTCACATGGTATAAAGGAAATATACCCATACTTAACTATCCTACTCTCCTGGGTAGTGGGAAGACAGAGAAGCTGTAAGTTCCTTTTACAACTAACGCTGAGAGAGAGTGTATCCTGAGAAAGTGCATGCAATGAGCGTAAAATAACAAAACTCCAACCCAATTCCTTAGGCAGGTTAAAAGACACCCAAGGCCCAAGCTGGACCTAACATCATCTAGGAATGAACGATACGCTGGGAGATCTCCGTCCCTGCTGGCCAGGAAGAACAAGGTGCAGTTTGGCAGTGTGGATTCTCCTCTTCCATCCTCTTCTCAGATTAGCATTTGAATCACTGTTTCGAGTTCACGAAACATTCACATTCACCCTTTTTCCTCTTATAAGTACTCTAAAGAGCAGACAGGTCAAGCCCTAGCACTTTCATCTTACATATGAGGAAAGTGAAGCTCACTGATGTTCAGGACTTGCCTAAATTTGGGGTGGGCGGCTGAACCCCACAACCTCCCTCAGTGGGGCTCCTTTGTGGGATCTCCCTTAGAGAATCTTGATGGGGCTTGAATCAGAACTTTTGTAAGGAGACCCACCCAAGAATCCCGATGAGCAGATAAGAGCTGGCATATTGCAGCCTGGGCTTTTGTTGCTGTCACTGAATACCTGTGGGTCATTTAGAAAGAGGTCTAATTTGGCTCACAGTTCTGAATTTTAAGAGCGTGGCTCTGGCGTCTGTTTGACTTCTGGTGAGGATCTCATGCTGCTTCTTATACAGTGGAAACCTAGAGGGACCAGCAGGCACATGAGGAAGAGAAGCACGTGCCTGAGACACTGAGCAGAACAGCCAGGCTCACTGTAGGACAAACTGCTCTTGCATTGACTAATCTAGTCCAGAGAGGCCTACTTTACTAACTAACTCTTTCTTCTAAGACCTAATCTAGTCTCCAGAGCACTAATCCAGTCTCTCAAGAAAAACATTCTGTTCCTAAGGATAGATACCTCATGAACTCAAATGCCTCTTAAAAAAACCCACCATCTCTCAACACTGTCACATAGAAAAGTAAGGCCTGACAGGAGTTTTGGTAGGGACAAAACATAGCAAGAACTAATCACCTGTCTTAATAACTTTCCTTGTCACTGGGATACAATATGTAACACCCACACTTAAAAGAGCAGAGCTTCTTTTAGCTTGTTTTCAGTCCATGGTCAGCTGGCTCCAAGGGAGAAATGGCACCGAGGAAAGGTGGTGGCGATCAGGGAGTGCAGAGTGCAAGGAGTCAGAGAGGGAGAGACACTTCTAGATCATGTCCCGCAGTGATCTGCCTGTTCTGACCGGGCTCCACCGCCTAATGGCATGTTCAGCTACAAATGCATCAATGGACCAACTCACTGAGAAGTGGTGCAGCCCCACGATCCTGACACATGAGGCTCTGGAGGACAGCCCAGATCTTTGCTGATGCTACAAGTGCTACTCCTGCACCTTATGTGCATTACCTCATTTAATCCTACCAGCACCCATTAAACCCCCTCAACGTTTAAGAGGAAAAACATTCATCACATTTTATCTCTCAATAAACTAGGGCTCAGGAAAATTTAGTAACTGATCCACATTCGCACACTGAAAAGTGTTGAATCAGGAGGCTTTATTCATTAAAGCAGTTTAGAGCGTTTGAATTGTGCTCTCCAGGTACAATCGTAGCTTATAAGGGGCAGGGGCTCATGCATATTATCTGCTGCAGCTCCATCATTTTACAAATCTGAAAACTGAGGGGGACTCCATTGTATGACACATACCTGACCAAGTCACGGCTATCTTGGGCTGAAGCCCTGGTCTCCCAATTCTTATCCTATTACTCTTTTCACTGTGCAAGCTATAGAGGAACTGCAGAGATGTCTGGTTCTATGACCATGTGAAACGGGGGCTTCCCATTCCAAGGTCCAGCCCAGAGCTCAGAACTGCAGTGGTCACTCCTTGATGGGAGGCAGCAGACTTCCACCTCTTTTCTTCTGGCTTAGCTTCTGTTTCACTGTTTGCCCCAGTTGATAACACCACAGACACTCCTCTACTGCTAACACCACATGCCTTCCTCTTTCCTCAGTACCTTCCTCTTCTTATCTTCTCTCCCTTTACATGTTTCTACCGTATGGGTTTGTAAAAGTCTGGCTGTGTGTGATGAACGTTAGAACCTGACATGTCAGAGTAAAAGATCAGAGTGGTCTTCACTTTCAGACAGTCTTCTTCAGTCCTTGGACCACAGAGAGCGTGTGGCTGAATACAAAAATACCCTGGCTGTATTTATATGATAATCTCCCTTACATAACATGTTTATCATCATAAATCCAGTTCTGCAGGCATTTCACGCATGAAAGTCCCAGTTAGGACTTCAGGGCCTCTAATGAGCAGGACACTGGGCCAGGCCCCCGTGACAGGAGCCTGAAAACACTCACTTCTGTTTTCCTCATTTTTGATGTTTGAATTAGGGCCAACTTTCCACCTCAATTGTTGTGGAGGACTTTCCTATTTTTATCGCCCTGATTTAGGTGACAAGGTCTTGGGACAGGAAATGTAATATAATGCTGTCTCTATTTCCATATGTCTGGTCCCTGGCCTAGGCCTGCACACCATCCAAGCCCATGAACCCTGATTAGCCCTCCACGGTAGTAATATCACCGCACATATTTTATGTAAGAGCGTCTCTGATGGGTCAGGAGCAGTGTGGGTATAGTCCTCTGGTAATAATGACCCAGCTTTTCCATTTACCTCCTTTTCCCTATCACAGACCTCGCTTAGGATTTGGAGACTTTGTGGTGCTTCTTTCCAGGTCCAGAAGTAGAGGTGGGAAGGTAGTTTCAGGTGGCACCACAATGTACCCAGATCCACAATACCCCTGGGGCTTTCTCCTCTACTTTTGTGGGTCACGGTCACTGGCATTTGGAGTGAGAAATAGGGACAAGCGTCTAAGTAGAATAAGTTACAGTATTCACCTCAGAGCTTTCTATAATCTTTCATAATTCAGGTGGATTTCCCTCTCACCTCCTTTATCCTGTCATCACTAATAAAAGAACACTGATTAGTTTTGGTGGCAATAAAATCAATGACCTGAAAAATATCTTTCAATATGTTCCTAATAAAAATGTTTTTATTTATAAAATTGATCACTCATAGTGACTTGATTCATCAATTGCTCAAAGTCTTGCCTTTCAGTTGCTGTCAGCAGGCGTCGCCACGCTCACAGAAGGAGCACGGACACGGAGGGGTGAGTAGGAAACGGAGCAAAGCCAGACGCTCCCCTCTCATGGCTCAAGACAATGGGTGTGAAAATTCTTTTAAAATCCCAGAACGCCATATGAAAAAGCATAGTTAGTAATGACAAATAACTTGCCAGGTTGACTTAATCTTAAGTCCCTATGTTGGCACAACTTTGCTATCAAATCTTGCAACTCAATGACCAAAACAATTCTCTGATTTCCTTATATCTAAATATACTTCATTTTATTATATGTTTTATAGCATGTTTCTCCAATAAGCATTTGTTTTACTTTTTATCTTAGGACTTCCTGGGTTTAGAAAGTTACTTGATATGACTGTCACTTTTGTGTTTTATAGGAGAGTACATATTAGGCAATTTAATCCCTTTATTTAACCTTTTCTGCCACTATTGAGCAACTACATGAAATTTTCCCTGATATTTCTCAGTCTTCACAGTGACACAAGTTCTATGGAGCAAGATTTTTCTATTTTAAAATAAGTCTTTATCTTACTCAACTCACATGAGGGCTGTTTGACTGATTGGCTAGACACTGGAAGGCTGCGAAAGACATTTTCACAGTGGCTTGACATTTAAAACTCCACGCAAGTATCAAAAGCTAGGAAATTTCTACACCCTTCCCACGTCAGAGCAAACTGTCAAGTGTGTAATGTGCTTGCTATTGAGATGTTACCAGGCTTGTCCCAAAGTCTCTTCCAGCAGCGCCAGTGGGTCTCACGTTGCAGGTGCAAAGTGGAACACAGACATGGAAATTCAGCTAAAGTCATGCTGTCCGATGCAGAAGCCTGGGCCCTGCCTGCTCTTCCCTAAGCCGTGCCACCTGCCTACGGTGATGTAGGCCCCTTTCACTGCAGAGAATAGCCAACCTTGATGAATGCTGAAGGCCTCTGTCCTTGAGCTCAGATCTAATCCTGCTGTCCCTTAAAGTCTTGGTGCTTGAGGACTTCAGGATCCTGCCTTCCTGTCCATGTTTAGGCTATTGTCATACTGGCTCTGGAAAGTCACAGGGAGTAATAGTATGGTGTGTTCAAACCTAGACTATTTTTTTGGTACCGGGAATTGAACTCATGACCTCATGCTTGCCAGCTATATCCTCAGCCCTGGCAAGTCCAGACCTGACCTGGCCTTCCAAAATATATATGAAAACATAGGAAAAATACTTCTTTCTTTTTATAATCTTTCATAATTCAGGTGGATTTCCCTCTCACCTGCTTTATCCTGTCATCACTAATAAAAGAATACTGATTAGTTTTGGTGGCAATAAACTCAATGATCTGGAAATGTGTTCCTCATAAAAATGTCCTTATTTATAAAATCGATCACTCATAGTGACTTGATTCATCAGTTGCCTCAAAACTTTGCCTTTAAATTGCTTTCAGCAGGTCCTGCCATGCTCACAGAAAGGGAGTGGGCACAGAGGGCTGAGTAGGAAGACAGAGAATGAGAGAGAAAGAGAGAATATTAATAATATTATCTATGTCACAGGGTTGTTGAAAGAATTAAATAAGGTGACATAAATAAAATTTGGTACAATGCCCAGGACAAAACAAACACTAAATAAACATTAGTGGTTACTATTATTGTCCTTGCTATTACTGTTATTAAATGTTGACAATTGAGTTGTAACCCAGAAAATACAACAGAATAATAAGTTAGAGTTTGGAAGACATAAGGCTTCATGTGATATAGATGTGTTTGCTCCCAGTGCCCTGATCATTGCAATAATGGGGGACTTTGCTCTTTCCAGGCAGTAGTTGAGGCATTGCTGGACAGTGGTGGTATTTAAATGTTCCTTTTCTTTCTGGAACATGCACTCACAGGTCACAGTGGCCTCAGAACACAAATATGATTTCTCTTTAATGGAGGGGGTTTTGAAATATTTTAAATGAGCACACTTACCTCCTCTCCATTCTATTCTTCCTCAGTTTCTCTACTGAAGAAGGTGAAGTAGATAAAGATAGTTCCTATTGGTAGGTGCTGCAAGAATTACCCAAAATGGAAAAGGAAGTAATTAGTCCTCTATCTCCTAAGGTTCTAGTGAAAGAATCATTCGTGAAAGAGGCTAAAGAGATAACTTAAATAGTATATAAACAGTAGCCAAGTAATATGAGTTGTTGGACCAAGTAATTCCTAAGCTCCTTCTAATCTGAGAAGCATGATTCTACATGCATTCGCTCCCTTTGCTGTATCTGTGTGTGATGGTTAATTTTTTATGTCAACTTGACTGCACCATGTGGTTCTCAGATACTGATATTTCTGTGAGAGTGTTTTTCATGCAATTAACATTTGAATCAGTAAAGCAGATTGCTTTCTTTTGCGGGTGGGGCTCATCCAATCAGTTGAAGAGCTGCACAGAAGAAAAGGGATAATTCTCCCAGACAAAAGAATTCTTCCTCGTGGTCTTCAGATTGGGCCATCAGTCATTTTCTAACTTCAGAATCAAACCTGAACTGATACATTGGTTCTTCCTGGTTCTGGAGCCCACCAGCCTTAAACCAGTACTACACCATCAGCTCCTGTGGTCCCCAGGCCTCTAAAACATCAGCTCTCCTGGCTGTCCAGTTTCCTGACCCATACTAAAGATTCGAGAATTACCACTCTTCACAATTGTAAGAGCCAATTCTGCATAAAAAATCTCTCCCACTCCATACAATCCTGATGTACTCTGAAATATTTTATCTGTAATTCAAAGTCACGGGAGTCATCCTGGCTCCAAAAAGATGATTTCTTGCCTTGCATTTACAAATAAATTTATATTCCTATAATTACTTAATCAAATTCATCTCAGTATTTTGCTAATCCATTTTTTTATTTTAAAAAAATAAAAGTACAAAAACATATTGACAGACACCAATTAGCATAAAAAATAGTACAATCACAACTAATCTATAGACAAGGTGATATGATCTCAACAGTGGTTATTGCTTTATCCATTGATATCTTCGAAGTGTAAATATATAAACCCATATACAGACATGCAAATTTAGTCAGACAATTAATCCTCTCAACAACAGAAA